>JASDQU010102478.1:198989-218157 GCA_032191745.1 Picea mariana
TGCTGCTCCTTCCACAAAGCTTCCTGCAATCAAGACAATACTATGCATGCATGCTACTAATCTACTAGGGGGTTAGAGATAAAACATAAATCAAATAACATCGATGAGACTCATGTATTCGGGACGGGAAAAGTATCTTTTTCATTAACTTCAATATGAACCAACTTACAATGATTTCTGAGGCCGATCACCGTTCCATGATCCTGATCCTGGGCTCTTCCTCTTCTTTTTGTCCTCCAACTGCTGCTTCTTGAGTTTCTCCTAAATCTTGAGGCAAGGCTAAAGGGTTGGGACAAAACTGGCTTGGCAATTTGGCAGAGTTCCTTTGCTATGATTTTTCCTCCTTTGAATAGTACCCCTACCCCTCCTTTTATAGGCTAGAAGGAGCTAGGGTTTTTGGCGAACTCTCGGCCATGCATGGCTCGGAGTTCCAGTTAACTGACAAAAAGCCTCATTTCCTGGTGGAAACTTTCTTGATTTTTTGCTTTGTTAGGTACCCGCGGGCTGTTTTGGGTTAGCCCATGGATACTCGCGTGCAGTATAAGGACAGCAAGCGGTTGCCCGCGCCCAGTGAGAAGTTAGGGTGCGGGTTGCTTGTTTTAAGTAGTTTTTTGAGGATTTGTTCAGCATGGCTTTGGCTAGGAAAAGTCATGAGTAGGCCTGATGCCAGGTAAGCAAGGATAGTGCAATTTAGGGTTATAACATGTGTGTGAAGTATCTCCAACACCCCCCTAAACATCACTATGGTGAAAATAAAGAATGGGTCTCGACAAAGAGGCCATGTTAGGTACCTAAATACAAAAGATACACTTAAATAAATGAGGAAAGAGGGAAAACCTCATGGGAACACCACCACCCCCCCCCTAAATTACAATGTATGTAGAACAAAGAATTTAAAGTTTCTAGGAAACAATCTCCTTCACTCCAGGATGGCTGCACAGAGAATGGAAATTTTTATCAGTGAAGGTCTTGGTGAAGATGTCTACACTCTGTTTTGCTGAAGGACAGAACTGCTGGTCAATGATCTCGTCATGTACTAAGTCATGGATGTATTTCATGTGGATCTCGATGTGCTTCGTCTGCTACCTCTGAACAGGAGATTTGCAAAACTTTAGAGTGCTTTGGTTGTCACACTAGATGAGGATCAACCGGTGAAACTGAATGCTCAACTCAGTGAGAAATTGTTGTAGCCACATATCATGAATGGTTATGTTAACTACCCCTCTGTACTTTGCCTTGACTGAATATAGAGAAATAGCAGCCTGCTTATTTCTTGACCAACAGATAGGCCCAAAACCAAGACTGAGTGAGTAACCAGTTGTGGACTTGTGATCAATGCTATCGCCATCCCAGTCAGAATCAGTGAACTTGATGAGGTCCAATGTAGATTCTTTTTCATATTGAATCTCAAATTTGATGATGCCTTGTACGTATCAAAGAATATTCTTTGCATCCTTCTAATGTAGCTCATGCGTCTCCTACATGAACCTAGAGACTGTTCCAACTGCATAGGAGAGGTATAGTCTGGAGTGTGTGAGATATAAAAATCTCCCCCCTAGCTGTCTGTATAGTGTTTTGTCAATCAATGGAGTGTCCCTGCCATCCTCAAGTGTGACTCCTGATAGGAAAGGAGTCGGGGTATATTTGCAGTCTTTCATGTGGAATCTCTCAAGGAGATCTTGTACATACTTGGTATGTGACAGTTTGATGCCTGATGCATCCTAACTGATCTTGAGTCCAAGGAAGAAATGTAGTGGACCCATTTCCTTCATCAAGAACCTGTCATGCAAAATCCTCTTGACTGTAGCAATCGTTGAAGTCGAGCAACCAATGATCAACAAATCATCAACATACAGAACTAGGAGTAGAAGTGAATCAGTTGTCTTGAGCATGTAAACATTCAGGTCTGAATTACAATGTACAAAGTTATGTGACAACAGGTAGGATTCCATATTAGTGTACCATGCCCTCGGGGCCTTCTTGAGTCCATAAAGAGACTTCTTCAATCGACTGACCAAAGATGAATCTTTCATAAATCCCTTGGGTTTCTCCATATATATCTCCTTAGAGAGATATCCATGAAGAAATGCATTCTAAATGTGCATTTGATGGACTTCCCATCCCTTAGTTGTCGAAATGGAAAGTGCCAAATGTATGGAATCCATATTCACTACTGGAGCAAAAGGTCTCATCATATTCAATGTCGTGCACCTGCTGAAAGCCTTTGGAAACTAGCCTAGTTTTGTATCTGCTAACCTGTCCATATGTTGTGCTCTTGTTCTGTAGACCCATATGCATCTGACAAGTTTCCTTCCTAAAGGAAGGGGAACTAGATCCCAAGTTTGGTTCTCGAGGAGGGAGTTTTACTTCTCCTGCATGGCAGATTCATAAAAGGGATTTCCAACAGCCTCACCATAGGATTATGGATCTGAAGAATGAACCAAGAAAAGAAGCATGTGTGGCATAATTTCAGTGGCAGTGAGTGCAAGAGGAGGCTCCTCAAAATTATACTGAGTCCTCCTAGTATCAGCTGGATCCCCAACAAGATCTCCTGCATCCTAAAGAGTAGTCTTCGCCCACTTAGGACTCTGCTTTGGCTTTGCATCTACATATGCATTCACTGAATCTGCATCTGACTGTACTGACTCTGTATATGGACCATCTAAATCCTTTGAATCATAACTCTCATCTAAAGAAGATTCAACAAGTGCATGCTCGTCATCTCTGACAGGTGGAAGAACAAAAGTGCCTGCATGCGGTTGTTGAGGTACATGGAAGACACTTTCCTCGAATTGGAGACTCCGCTCAATGATGAGTTGGTCCATGTAAATATAAATGAGTTTGTATCCCTTTACACTATTGGGGTATCCAACAAATATACACTCTGTTCTTTGTGGATCAATTTCCTTCCTCTTCTTAGAGGGAATCCTAGCCCATGCACATGAACTGAAAATAAGGAAGTGGGTCACTTCCAGTTTGAGACCGCTCCAAGCCTCGTATTATCCTTAACAGATCTATGGGGAGATTTGTTTTAGATGTAGGTTTCACAATTAATTTCTTCATCCCATAATCTCTATGGAAGTGATTTTGTATGTAGCATGCAAGATGCCATCTCTTTTAGAGATCTATTTTTCTGCTCAGCAACTCCGTTTTGATTCGGATTATAAGGAACCGTGTGCTGCAACTGAATCCCGACCTCATGGAAAATATTATATATCTCATGGTTGACATACTATCCCCCATTATCTGTTCAGAGGACTTTGATTTTATTTCCTGACTGTGTCTCAACAATAGCTTTAAAATCTTTGAGGTGTTGAAATAGCTTTGATTTTTTTCTGGGAAAGAAAATCGATGTGAAGCGTGAGAAATCATCAACACAAATGATCACGTACCTTGATTTATTGATTGATGGATGTGGAAAAGGTCCCATTATCTCACTATGGATCATATCTAAAGGAAGGGAATCCTTCTAAGTATTTCCTTTGTCGAATTTTTCTTCAGGGTGTTTTCCAATAACACATCCCTCACAAATTCCTTTGGAGAAGTGGATGTCAGGTAGACTGTCAATCATTCCTTTCTTGCTAAGTTGTTGCATATATATGAAATTTAAATTCCCGAACCTTTCATGCCATATCCTAATGCTTTCATCAGTATGGATAAGCAGTGATCCATAATTTGGTTCAATAAATTTGGAAAATGTGTAGAGTCTAGATTGATGATTTACCTCACCGGTAGCAACCCTGGAATTGGTTTGCATGTCATAGATATCCACTGCATCAGGTGTGAATATGACTCTTTTTCCAGTGCCAAACTTTTTCATCTGATACATGAAGAGAATATTGACGAAAATTTTGAGAAGGTGTAGCACATTCTCGAAGCTTCTGTTTGTGAGTTCAATTCTTCCTTTGTCAGTGACCTCGACTAGAGAGTTGTCCCGCATCAGAATAGGAGGAAATTTGCATGCATCCAATGAAGAATATACTTATTTTGTGGCTTCCATGTGGTGTGATTCACCTGAATCTACGATCCAAGCATCAGGAGAGGAGTTGATGGCAATCAAAGCATGGCTAGAATTTCCTTTCTTGGGATTATGATCCTCTGGCTTCTTCTACTTGGCACCCTCAGGGATGTGATCTCCAAGGTGTTTTTGTTGAAGTATTTCAGCCATTTGATCTATTTTTTTTTCATACATGTGGATTCTGGATGGAATCCTTTATGGTAGTAAGTGCATTTCTCCCCTTTTCTTTCCTTTCCACCTTTGGATCCGGAGGCATCGTTGAAGGGTTTTAAGTACCCTTCCTTCTTCAAATTTGCATGTGATTTCCTTTTTTAGTTGTCTTTAGATTTGTGATATTGATGAGCGCTACCATCTTGCATAGTAAGTGCATGCGCCTTTGCGCCTTTTATTTTTCCCATATTGATGATCTTGTTCTTCTCTTGTGTCAGAGACTCGATAAAGGCCTCAAGAGAGGGCATCGTCCAGGTGGCTCCAGAGGTGAGCCTAACTAAATTAAATGTGGATACAAACACTAAGTATTCTGGACCAAGTTTGGAGAGAATGGTGAGAACCATATTTTTCTCCTCCTTAGATTTATCAACCTTGCAAGCCTTGAGTTGCGACAACAAATCCTTATATTTGGTAAAGAAACCTTGGATATTGTCAAAGGTTTTTGGATCCAAAGTGAGAAATTACACCTTGAGAATGTGTCCCCTCATATCATCTTGTTTTCCAAAAGTCCCTTCAATGATGGTATAGGATTCATTGGGGGTTTTATAGGAGGATATGTGAAAGAGGAGTTCATGAGAAATGAGACTGCAAATAGTTCCAAATGCTTCATCCATTTGATTTAGATTCTTGGATTTTTCTATGGCTGATGTGGGTTCTTTCTCTGTGTTCATGGTTAACCTGTATAATCATCTTCCTTGAAGATTCATTATCATCTTCTTCTTCCATGAAAATAAATTGTATGGTGTAAGAACAAATTCTTTTGGAAATTCCATTTTTTCGTTGTCTTCAATCTTCGGTACCTGCAAAAATAATCTGGTGTATCATTTCCCTAGCAGTCTATCGGATCTGATACCATATAAATGTGTTGAACCTGCACAAAATAGATCTATCTAGAAAATTACATACACACCTGGAAGAGAAAATACAAGAAAGGAGAAGCGGGAGAGAAAGAATGGAAGACTTCTCATTAACCAAATGAATGAATGATAATTTACACATGATATACTATGTATAAATCAACTAATGCGCACCAGAGGAGAAGACAATGTGCCATAGTGGTGGTCTAGAGTGATCTGGACACACACCAATAGTTACGAAAGTAAACTGCCACCTAGTCTAGTCTCTTAGGCAGTTACGAGAGTGAACTACCACCTAGTCTGAGTTAACTAGTCTCTCAATCTTTAGTTAATTGACTGAAAATGTAGTGAAGTGAGGAGGAGATCAAGGAATCATGAGTAATGCACTAGTTTGGTGATGATCCCAAGGACAATGTGCATTAGCTGGTGATTATCCCGATGCTGCATGTTAATGATCCCAATGTAGCATCTAGACTCCATTGAACTGATCAAATTGAGGTGTGAACTGAAGAGAAAATTCTCCTAGAGGAATATTCTCCCTAAACTATAAGAGATTGAATAATGACTAATAAACATAGGGAAAACCTTAGGAAAAATATATCCTAGGTGTGTGTGAAGTATCTCCAATAAAGGGTCCCTATTGGATTTATCCTAACCAATGCCAAATTAGATAGCAAAGGTACTCCAAGAACGAATGGTTGATTCCAAGGCCATTTAATGTATCTAATCTACATGAACATCCAAACTTCCCTATGGGATACACTTAGAAAAAAAATACCTTACAATATAAATGGAATATCATTTTGTTAGAAAAACATATGAACATGTTAAGCATTCAGTCTTTTGAGATGTCGTGAATAATGACATCCATACCTTCATGGCTAATTGTGACACATACGAAAGTAATAATTGTGAAACAATGAAGCCACCTAGAGAATTGTAGCTTCTGTTGATCCCTACAATAATCCAAGATGACATTTCCATGGATTTCGATGAGGAATAAAGACATTCCCCACTAGTGTAATGCAAAATAAGGGCTTAATCAACACAACTAGCCAATAAAGTTGACCAACCAGTCAACCCAGATACTAGGGGAACTACTCCCTTGAGGATGAAGCTAACTAACCATCCTGGATAACTCAACCAACTCAACTAGGTATCCCAATATTCGAGGGGTTCTACCCCCTTAGGAACCCAACCTTCTTAGGGCACTTACATTGTTTTATTATTTATTTTGTTATTTGTTAGCAAGGAATCTCTTTCCAACCTAGAGCTAGTGCATATGTATTTTGTGTTATTTTGTAACATTGAGTGACACTATTGGCCCTTGGTTATGGAAGAAAGCGAAGATTCAGGAAGAAAGGTGAAGTACAAACTGCATGGAAGGCACATTGACTGAGATTGGGTCGAAGTGGTCAAAGAAGAAAAAAAGAATGAGCGAAGTAAGAGAAAATGAGTCGTTGAACGAAAAGATCGAGGAACACAGATCAATAAGGAAGATGAATCGTAGACAAATCAAGAAGTGGAAAAAGCCACCAACTGATGCTTTGGAGCACCTTGGGGGAAATAAGGAAAGACAGGCTGGCGAAGCCCTGAAAATGCAGGTCAAGTTGACCTAGGGTTTTAGACACCTAAGGTTTGGGATCTAGGGTTTTGACACCTAGACGTCTGTCATGTAAGGTATAAATAAAGTTCTAGAGGACTTGGGATCGGGACATTCTGATTTCGAAGAGGATTTATATTGTTTAGTTCGAGTGATTATTGTTATACGTGAGGAGAGTATTGTGTTGTGAGAATATTCTTGTATTGTAAGATCTTCAGCTGGGTGTGAAGATCAATCCTATAGCTGTGTGCGTAGGGAGGGGAGAGAAGAAGAGAAGGAGAGAGAGATCTGCAAGCTAATTGTGCAGATAGAACTTTATGTTTTCATATAATATATCAAGAAACAAAGTTCTATGGACGTAGCCCTAGGGAGAGGGTGAACCACATATATCTTGTTGTTATCTGTGATTGATGTTGTGTTCTTTACCTTCTGTTATTATGTTATTGCATTAGTGTGCTAGATCTGAGATATAACTGTGTGAAGTAGGCTCAAACTTGGTAAAGAATAACTAGATCTATGTGTGTTGTTATTTTGAATCTACTTGCATTTCCTATGGTTGTAGACACATGTCTCCTACAACGCCCTATTGCTACTTCGGGTGAGACTGCATCTGCTTTGTAGGTGTTGCTGAAAGGTCTAGTAGTTAGGGATTGTTGGTGCGCTGTTAGAGTTGAACCTTGGGTCTACCCCTGTGCCAAAAAATGGTTCCGTTGCCGAGACCAATATCTTCTTGAGGGAATGTCAAGGTGGTTTCCATCGAAGATAGAGATTCAGAAGTGGATAGAATAAAAAGAGAAGTTCTTCATTGAGGCTCAGAATAAGAACCCTAATCTTAGTACAGAGGATTGGTTGGGAAGGTTTATCTTTACCGATATACATGAGATTTTCTTTGGAGGAATTCAGAAGGAGCTATACGAGTGGTTAGCCAGATTAGTAGATGCCCAGTTTGAGATCATATTTAGACCACCTATGGTTTGGACATTGGCGCTTATCAAGAAGGTCACGAGAGTTGATAACGTCGTGTCAAGAGCAGTAGATCACTGGTTTGATAGCACCATTGGAGGGTTCATTACCGAGTTTTCTATTAACAGAGTAGAGTCATATAGCCAAGCAGAGAGATATTTCTTTAAGGGACCAAGAGGAAAATTTTGACACTTTTTGAAGTTGAGGATCAAGATGCTATTGCATGAGAATAACATATCGAAGATATAATAGTTGGTTATATCTAAAATCTAATGTTCAAGAATTAAGACAGTGACAACGACATAGAGGTTGGACATACGTGCTGAAAGAGAAACTTCAGAGAGGTTCCTCTGGTGAACCTGTTTGAGTAGAGCCATGAACCACTAACACAGGACCAAGGGTTCTACAGTGGAGAAGAAGAAGATTTATTGAACAAGGAACATTCAGAGTCCTCAAGGGAAGAGAAAGGGAAGACTGAAGAACCTCGCCGAGAACAATCATAAACTTCAGGAACTGCGCTAACCGTCGAAGTAAGTTTTATTATTCCTCCTGTTTTTTTAGCAGCGTTAAGTAACCAGAGTAGCCAAATTTATCAGAGCACTCATAGTACTATTACCAATAGTTCATCACATACTCAATCAAACACCCTAGGAAGATCTATGGCAAATGAAATGAGGCTACCTATCTTTAGAGGAGATGGATACGAAGATCATGATCAACACTGGTTCTTATGTGAAGCTGTATGGAGTATTAAGCAAGTGAATGACCAATTTGATAAGAGAGATCAGTTTAGTACTACCATAAGAGACCATGCACTGATATGGTACATGAAGTTTGTTAAAGGAGTTGTATAGCCTAAACCACTGAACAATATCAGGACTCCGTTGAGTGAAGAATTCAAGAAACCCAAGTCGATGTCACAGTGCATTACAAAACTTAAAGAAATCAAGCAGAGAGTAGATGAACCTATTTGGGAGTTTGATCAAAGGTTTAAGACCTTCATAGGTCATTTGATTTTTTAGATCCCAGACAAGAAAAAGAAAGAATGGTCCATTGTTTCCCTCTTACCACATATCAGAGTTCCTCTGATGCAACAGAAGGTCGCTTCATAGGCCAAGGCATTGGAGATTGCAATGAAGATAGAATCAGTCCCTATTGGAGACTCCATCTCAGGTATGAGTCAAATTTTAATTCATCTAACTAGCTTATCTCTACAGGTCGAAGATATGAGGAAAGACAAGAGAAAAGATAAAAGAGAAGACATCTAGTGTATCATATGCAAATCATAAGGCCATGATAAGGAGCATTATCCCCTATTTCATGAGTACTTGGCCTTTGGAGTTCTGAGTCCTTTGAAGCAGGTTATTCTACCCTAGTGTGAGGTATGTAGAAATAGGCATCACCTTGGTGAATGTTATTACATGAAAAAATATGTCCAGAGACCTACAAACCTTTACTTCACATTTTGTAAATCTATGGGGCATGATGAGAAGGATTGTAGGGCTTATAACCTCTTCCATGAAAGATCAAGAGATAAATATAGGATTCAAGGTGAAGTATAGTAGGAAGGAAATGCTACACAATTTAATTCTCCAGGAAGAGGAAACTTCCACCCTCGCGGTGGATTCAGAGGAAGAGGATGAGGAGGAGGCATGGATTGAGGTCAAGGTCAGATCATTTGTTATAACTGTGCACAACCAGGACACTTGGCAAGGGACTTTCAGAACCATTGTACCACTTACAGCTACTACAACTCATTTGAACATGTTATTGAAGATTGTCCATCATTGTTAACGAAGCTCCAGGAGAGATGAGGAGGAAACTAACAAGTACAATTAATCTCAATAGAACCTCGCAAAGAGGATCCCAGAGTCATTGTTATCACTAGAGGAGGCACTGTTACAGGCAAAGACAGAGTGACCCCAGAAAATACTACAGAAGAATCAAGGGTCAGAAGAGTTGCAGAGAAGACAAAAGTGTTTGATCCAAGGAAAGAAAAGAAAACGTTTGAAGAGGCAAGAAGAGAATTTGGAAGAGATCAGGCTTCTTCATCAAAGACACAACTAGAAGTGAGAGAATGTGGAATGCCTCTGGCATTTGATCAGTTTGCATCACCTGGAGAAGGAAAAGAGGTAAGCAAGCTTATGGAATTCTTATGTACTTGCATTAAGTTGATTAAAGATGAAAGAGATGCATAAGAGCTACAAAATTTGATCAGACAATATGAGATAGGGAGGGTAGACCCTCTACTGAATAGAGCATTACATCAAGTATCTAGAAAGAGAAGGACAAATAAGGAACTACACCTCAATGCTCATATTGGATATTATGACATAGATTATGTGGTCCTCGACTTGGGATCAAAAGTCAATGTTATGACGAAAAACCTAGGCACTGATGGGAAAACCTAAGTTGATTTACTCCCCTATTAGGCTTAGGATAGCTAATCAGCAAGAAGTAAGCCCCTTTGGGAGACTGGAACATGTCCTTGTGGACATCGATGAGATAAGGATGTTTGCGGACTTCGAGGTGATTGAGATAGTTGACGATAACTATCCTTATCCTGCGCTGTTTGGAATTGATTAGGATTTCAACAATTCCATTGTCGTTGACTTAAAGAAAATAAGAATGGCATTTGAAGGTGATGGCCTTAGGGTCATCGCACCTCTTGATCCTGACGAAGGTCGCAGATACACAGAACCCATCAGAGAAGAAGACCATGCTTATGAACTAGAGAACATATATAAATTGATAGCAAGACAACATGATTACATTAATCCTACAGTAGATGGGAACTTAAGTTGGCGAAGTGACAGTGCATGCTCATCAGATTCAGAGGAAGCACTAGAGAACTGACAGAACAAAATGTGTGAAGTTTCTATGAGAAGGTGTGCTATATTGACCAGGGAAGTTCGTTGGATTGGCACAGAAGTAAGCAATCCTCGCACATTTGATGGTTTAAATTATTTAGAAACATTCTTGTCAGAATTTAAAGAAATTGTACTAGTGCAACAACGAATGTTGGCATTGGATGAATCCTTGAAAGCAATGCCAGTGGGATGGTGGGGAACACACAAGAAGAACATCGCAGAATGGGTGCAATGTCGCACTTTGATGACAATGCGCTTTTGAGAACAAGCCGAAGGGTGCGAAGTTCAATAAATAGGTCAGAGATGCCCAAAGGAACATGTGTGAAGTTGTGAGGAGGCCTAGGGAAACATTCCTCAAGAGTAGTGGGTGCATAAATTCATTAACACATTGGAAACCATGCCTATCAATTGGTATCTTCAAGTAGAACTGTGCCTCACCACTGCAGATCGGTACGATATGACTCGAAACTTTGTAGCTATATTATTATTTGAAAGTCAGTACCCCACATTAGATCAAGCTCTACAAGTTGTAAGACAAAAATTCTTTGAGGAGGCACCTAACCTCCCTTTGGAGCAAGAAGAGGATGAATGGACTACACCTCTTCAGAAAATGCAAGGTTGTTACAACATCAATGTTGATGAAGAGGATGATACTAGGAATGTGAACATCATATAAACAGAAGGATAGAGAGACATAGAAGGACCAGGAGTCAAACAACCTTTTATTGGACATCCAATCAAAATCAAGAAAGTTAATATTGGAACAGAGAAAGCACCTAAGCTCGCAAACGTTGGAGATTATTGGGATGATGCCACTATTGATAAGATCAAAAAATTATTGCATGAATATCAGGACTCGTTTCCAACCAAGTTCACCGACATGAAGGGAATTAAAGGACCCATGGGAGAAATGAAGATCCCCTTGAAACCATATGCAAGGCCAATCAAGTAGAGACCTTAGAGACTGAATCCCAAGTATAAATAGAAAGTCAAGATTGAATTAGATAGAATGATGGAAGCAGGAATCATAGAACAAGTTGAAGAATCAAAATGGATTAGCCCTATGGTAGTCCAAGATAAGAAGTCAGGAGAGATCAGAATTTGTGTAGATTTAAGGAAGCTGAATGATGCATGCTTACATGATCCATTCCCTACACATTTTACAGATGAGGTTCTAGATAATGTGGTAGGACAGGAAGTTTACTCCTTCACAGATGGATTCTCAGGTTATCACCAGATCAGGATTGCTAAGGAAGATATCCATAACCACATTTGCAATAGAATGGGGTTCTTTCTAGTACACAGTGATGCCTTTCGGACTGAATAATGCACCAACCATCTTTTCTAGGGTGGTGGTCAAAGCATTCAAGGAAGTTTTACATAAATTTTTGGAAGCATATTTTGATGATTGGACTATTTTTAACTTATTGCAAAATCATATTGAATGCTTAAGACTAATGTTGGATAAATGTAGACAATGTTAGATTGCCTTGATCCTGAGGAAATGTATCTTCTTTTCACCCTTTGGAGTGTTGTTAGGTCATATTGTGTGTAAGAAGGGGTTGTTGGTAGATCCTTCTAAGATTTCCATCATTGTTGACCTACCCCCTCCTACTTCGGTTAGACAGTTGCGCACTACGTTGAGACATACTGGATACTACAGAAATTTCATCAAGAGCTATGCATAGATGACAACACCTATGGATAAGTTATTAAAGAAATATTGTCATTTCCAATGGTCAGATGAATGTCAGTGGAGCTTCGACATATTGAAACAAAAAATGGTCACTGCACCCATTCTGGTTTTCCCAAATTGAAGTAAGGAATTCCATGTGCATGCCGATGGTTCATATATTGCATTAGGAGCAGTGTTATAACAACCAAGAGTGAGAGATATTGACCATCCGTTATCATTTTCTAGCAGGAAGCTATCTACAGCTGAGATAAATTACACTACCATTGAGAGAGAAGGTTTAGACATGGTGTATGCGTTGCAGAAGTTTCAACACTACTTGTTGGAAGGACATTTTAAGATGTTCACTGAACACTCTGCGTTGAAGTACCTAGTCAACAAGACTGTGTTGGAGGGAATAATATGCATATGGATACTGCTATTCTAGGAAGATGACTTTGATATTGTGGTCAATCTAGGGAGAATGAACAAGGGACCTAACCATTTGTCCAGGTTAGAACATGGAGAGGAACCTACCAATTTGGAGGATACACTACCAACTGCACAGTTGCTCGCCATCAGAAAGGTTGATGATCACTTCGTCGAGATAGACCAGTTCCTATCAACAGGAATGACACCCTGTGAATATACAATCATTTAGAAGAAACAACTAGTAGTTCATGCTACATATTTTTCACTTATGGTTAGACAAATTTATAAGATGGGATCTGATGAGATCCCGAGGAGATGTGTTATGGAGGAAGAAAGATCACTAATTTTAGCAGAAGCACATGAGGGCATCGCAGGAGGACACTATGCAGGAAAATCAACAATGTAGAAGGTTCTCAGAGATGGCCTCTGGTGGCCCACTTTACACAAAGATGATAAGGAATACTATAGATCCTGCGATGTATGCCAAAGAGTTGGGAAACCTTCCATAAGAGATGAGTTTCCTTTAGCACCTCAACTAACTTTACAGTCATTTGAGAAATGGGCCATTGATTTTGTGGGACTTATCAACCCACCAGGAAAGAGCACAAGAGCTCGATACATTATCACTGCGACAAAGTATTTGAATAGATGGGTAGCAGCAAGAGCAGTCAAGGAATGTAGTGCAACTAAAACTGTGCGATTCATATTTGATGATATCATAACCCAATTTGGATGCTCGAAGACCTTGATGAGCAATCAAGGTACACATTTTATCAATAAGACTATTGAAGCCTTGACTCAAGAATTTGAAGTTCATCATCAGAAGAGCACACCTTACCATCCACAAGAAAATGGAACAGTCAAAGATTTCAATAAGATCTTGGAGACAATGTTGACGAAGATTTGTAGTGTGAACATGGATGATTGGGATTTCAGAGTACTAGCACTGTTATGGGCATACATAACTACTTGCAAGAAGTTGACAATGTAGACTCCCTTTAAGTTGGTTTATGGTCTAGAAGTAGTGGTACCTATGGAATATCTAGTTCCTAACTTGATAATTGTAGCATTTATAGGTATGGACGACACAGGTGCTGTGTAAGATAGGATTGCACAATTGGTCGAACTGGAAGAAGATAGGTTCATTACAGGATTCCATCAACAGGTATAGAAAGAACGAGAGAAGGCCTACCATGAAAGGCATATCAAGAAGAAATCATTTAGCCAAGGATATCTAGTATTGGTATATGACAACAAGTTCATGAAGCATCTAGAGAAGTTCAGGACACATTGGCTTGGGCCATATGAGGTTGCCAATGTTACAGAAGGAGGAGTTGCATAGTTGAATACTTTGAATGGAGAATGGAAGGAAGGTTTAGTGAACAGGAGCTGATTGAAATTGTACTATGACAACCATATGACTCGTAGCTCTCAGTAAAAGCATAAAAATAACGGTCTAGGTACCAGATGCAGCTGAAACTGGGTACCAGACACAGAAAAGACAGTCTGCACAAGGAAGGGAGGGACAAAGCAGAGAGAAAAGGCTACTCCACGGAGTTTGAAGTCAAAGCAAAAAAAAAGGTTCAGACCTACAGTGCCTTGGTACAAGTCACATGTGAGTGTTGGGGGGGCTTTGGCTCTTGGTTATGGAAGAAAGAGAAGATTCAGGAAGAAAGGTGAAGTACAAACTGCGTAGAAGGCACATTGACGGAGATTGGGTCGAAGTGGTCAAAGAAGAAGAAAAGAAGGAGAGAAGTAAGATTGTATTGTGTTGTGAGAATATTCTTGTATTGTAAGATCTTCAGTTGGGTGTGAAGATAAATCCTGCAGCTAGCTGCATAGGGAGGGGAGAGAAGAAGAGAAGGAGAGAGATATATGCAAGCTAAGTGCACAGATAGAACTATATGTTTTCATATAATATATCAAGAAACACAGTTTTGTGGATGTAGCCCTAGGGAGAGGGTGAACCATGTATATCTTGTTGTTATGTGTGATTGATGTTGTGTTCTTTACCTTCTGTTATTCTGTTATTGCATTAGTGTGCTAGATCTGAGATATAACTGTGCGAAGTAGGCTCAATCTTGGTAAAGAATAACTATATATCTATATGTTGTTCTTTTGAAGCCACTTGCATTTCTTCTAGTTGTAGACACCTATGTCCTGCAACCCCCTATTGCTACTTTGGGTGAGACTGCATCTGCTTTGCAGGTGTTTTTGAAAGGGCCAGTAGTTAGGTCTTGTTGGTGCGCTGTTAGAGTTGAACCCTGGGTTTGCCCCATGTGCCAACATACACGCATACCTAGATTAGGATTTTTACATAGACTTTGTAATCCTATATAAGGACCTCTTGGGTTCATTAATAAACTAAGTAAATTGTTATGGTCTTCTCCAATTTCAAGGTTTCTTGTGTCTTATCTAATATTTTGATCAACTTCACCTTTGTCTTGTGATTTCTTTGTCTCTTGGATCATATACATGCCTGTCTTGTGGATTATTTCTCTAGATATTATTTGAAAGTATCAATTTTGTATCATAGAATTAAGGTGTTGGCCTACTAGGGTTCTCTGGAGTCCCTCCTCCCCCCCTGCTCTCCCCATTAGCATAAGACATCTCAAATTGTAGGATTTATTAAGGCCATGATCCGCCCAAGTAGCCTCCCTGAACTAATTTTCCTTGCATAAAAACTAACTTTTTACATATATCTATCACACTTGGAGGTTTTTTTGAGGCCACTCTCCCACCCCATGGTTTCTTTTGTGCTATCATAGAATTGATTGGGTTTTTTGTAGGAACCCTTGGTTGGGATTTCTTGGCTTTCATCAACAATGACTAGGTTTAGTTTATTTTTATGGCCTACATCACCCTTGATTGGGTTTTGTAGAGACCAACATTCACCCAACTCCTCTCCTCTGATTTTCAACACCCTTGTTGGGGGAAAATTTCCTTCATAATCACTACCTCTTCATAGGCTCACATCATTTTCTTAGGGGTGCATCACACTCCTCATCCCTGGTTCAATACTTCTCTATAGTTCTAAAAACCCGTCACAATCTATTAGGGATTCATTTAGAAATTCCTTCTTTCTGTCAATGGATTCTCATAACACTCAACCTTTTGAGGATGTAGGGACCAATTTGCAAAACGTTGTGTAATAATTGGCTAGTGCTTTCACCAAATCCCTCAATTTTCAAACTAGGTCTTCCACCTCCACATTCTAGTCTCAAGTTATTGGATAGGTAGTCATATAGTATACTTCCATACATGACAACCATGATCAAAGAGCAACATGCTTTTCTTTTAGGAAATCACTTAGAGGTACTTGCTCAATCTTGGTGGTAGTCTCACCAATATTTTTTCAAGATATATGTGGCACTAAATAATGAACAAGCTGATAGTATCACCTATAAAATAATTACTACATGGGACACCTTGTGCCAAGCCTTGAAAAGGTGATTTTATCCACCATTTTAGTTATCTAACATCATGAACAAGTGGTTGTAGGTGCATTAAGCTCCATGGAAATCTATACAACAATTCATTAAACTATTTACAAAAATATGTTTCCATCTTTAGATTAGAGGTCCAAAATAGGTACTTGTGCTTAAATTCAATTATATTCTACTTTTTTTTTTTCATAATGAAGTATTTATGTTCATGATCACTAGTATTGACCAATGATTCGTCCATGCACTCACTATTGAATAGAAATTTTATAGTAAACCTAGATTTCAACACTTCAAAAATTATAACTCTAATCCTAAACCAATCCCTAAAACCAACTCTTTTAGAAACCCTCACCCTAACTACAACCCTAACTCCAACTCTCCCAACCTATGACCATCTTAGGCTTGTACTTCATCTAGTCCCAACCCTTATCCCAATACTTCCCATCATATTCAAAGGTTCCACTACCACAAGACAACCACTCATTGTTGATTTTTCATTAAGCTAGGCTCAAACATGAAGTTCATTCCAATTTTAGCATTTTACTTGAACCATAGACAATTGTAGTTTCACCATTAAAAATATGTTGTAGCAACCAAGATCACAAGAAGACATAACATGCACAAGTGCACAAGAAGTATCCAAGGAAACCCTTCTCAACAAGGGAAGAAAACCCAACCAAACATTTTCTATATTCTTCAAGAGAAAGACCTCCCACACCATAAACCTAGCACACAAAAGGGTGCTCACAAAACCTAGAAAGATAGCACCCAACAGAGGTGCTCACTTCAGCCCAAGAATAAGTACTTTCTGAAATTTCCAAACTCACACTTGTGTTGTATTTCCTCAATGGGGAAATTACCTTTATCTATATTAGACTAGACATATAAAAAGTAGTTTTTATTGGCACAACAAGTACAACCTCAATAAGTCAAAATATAATTAATAATTACCATATAAATTATCTTTTACATTAATTATCTTTCACTTTATGGTGGTGCCGACCTATACCCTTTACATCACAAATAGGGTTACAAGTAAGTTTGACTCTTGGAAAATATAGCAAGGGATCTCATACACCTACTAGTTCTCAGCCACTAGGAGCATGCCCATCTACCCACAAGGACATCCCAGTCTCTATCTCACTACATCTCACAAGAGAGTCATCAGAATACACACTCACTAGTGATCATCCACTAGGATCGTGTCCACCTGTGGTCATTCACAAGAATGTCCTACTGATCAGTAGATCTCTATCTCATTGTGTCTCATAGGAGAATCATCTGGAGTATCACAACATCTCAACTCTTTGTACAGAGGAGCACAACACATCATTTCATCTCCATCTCAAAGAGAAGGACACACCTAACTCATGGGCTTACTCACATTGCATAGGGGCACACAACGTTCCATCTCTCTCTCAGAGAGGAACCACACACCCATCTCATGGGAAAACCCAACTCATGGGCTCCCTCTCCCCACACAGGGGCACACAACATTCCTTCTTTGTCGCAGAGAGGAACAACACACCCATCTCATGGGCACACCCAACTCATGGGCTCTCTCTCAAGACGAATCACCCAGTCTGTGTCCTGGAGGATGTCTCACGTAGATGTAATCATCAACACTCCCTCTCAACTAGGGAGACATTCTCCACTAGGCCAAGTCTCTCATGAAATTACTCGAAGTTCGTCTTGGCAAGCGGTTTGGTGAACATGTCTACAATATGCTCATGGGTAGGAAGGTACTGCACATGTATTATTTTCCTCTACATCGTGTCTCTGATATAGTCATATTTTATCTCAATGTGTTTCGATATATAATGAAACACAGGGTTCTCAGAGAGATTCACACAACTCTAGTTATCACAATGAATAGTAGTAGGATCCATCTCATGATCGAATAAATATGTCAAAATTTTTTGAAGACAAACTGCTTCACGTACTTCCACACTCAATGCTATGTACTCTACCTATGCAGTACTCAATGCCATAGAGATTTGTTTCATGCTGCACCAGGAAACCATGGAAGACCCTAAAGTAAAGAAACAACTAGAGGTGCTCTTCTGGTCCACTGTGCTCCCTGTACAATCTGCATAGGCATTTCCCTGCAAGCTCAAATATACACTGGAGGCATATCTCATGGAATATCCAATTGTGCCTCACAGGTATCTCAATACATGTTTCGCTGCTATCCAGTGAGTCTGTCTCGGTTGACTCATGAACTGGCTAAGCACATTCACTGCATAGCATATATCAGGTTTGATGTTAGCTAGATACATCAGTGATCCAATCAGCTATCTGTACAAGTGTGGATTAATCTCTCATAAATCAACATCATTCATATTCTTCAAATCCATCACAATTGGTGTAGGCATGGATTTGTATTCTGTCATACCGAACTTTTTCAATATCTCCACTGTATATTTTCCTTGACTCAAGAAAATCTCATCTGTCCTCTGCCATACTTCTAGTCCCAACAAGTAGTGCATCAAGACTAAATCCTTCATCTCAAATTTAGCAGTCAATTCTTGTTTGCATTCAACAATGAGTCTCTCTGAATAGGTGAGGAAAATTTTGTCCACATATAGGACCAATATTGATCACTCATTGCCAACAATATGATACTATAGGTTTGGATCAACAACACTCTTACTGAATGTTATCCACATTTTTGGTTATCGAGATGATGACATGATAATGACAGGGTGATGGAAGATATAACTCTTCATTTAGATCATTTTCATGAAGAAAGTTACACTTATCAGCTTCTCAAAATCACACTTTTGAAAATAGTACGCAGGCTGCATATATACTATCCTGCGGAAATACTTGATTTCCGCATGCTGCATTCAGCCTGACTACGGACTTTCCGCACTGTGTTAATGGTCAAGGTGCAGAAATGTTTCTAAAGGGAGAAAATGGATAAGTTCTCGATCCTTCTAGAAGGAATCTTCTATAAGGATGAGTTGGAGTTCGAATGGTTGGCAAAATTAATGAGTTTCCAGATATCTTGGGATTACACTCTATCCAAGTAACTAAACAATCTTCTCCTATATATTGAGGAGATGATTCATGGAAATGGTTAGTAGCAAATTAG
>JASDQU010102478.1:264490-274735 GCA_032191745.1 Picea mariana
TGTGTCAAAGCTAGAAGCCGTTGAAAGGAGATCTATGACATCAAGGCTCAGGTTGTATATTTCTCTTTCAGTTAATATAATACATGAATATGTCCCTTTCCCATAATGATGATATCATCTTATTACATGATTCCTTGATCACATGTATAGTTTAGAGTTTTGAATATATAAATGTATTTGGTGTGATTGGTTTGTGTTGTTGTGATTGGACGACGCAAGAGCATCGTAGTAGAGCGAGGATCAACAGAGATAAGGAGAGATTTCATAAAGTAAGTACATCATCCTTCTTCTCTTGTCCATTCAATACTTTAGAACTAGGGAAAGAGTAGTATTCTGTCACAGTTTGTTCCAGATCCAGGTGGATCTGGGGAGATTAGTCTGTGTCCGCACTCACGAATTTATCCTTGAACACTGAAGCCCAAAATTATCGAGAATCCATCCATTTTCTCATACCAAGCATGAGGTTCTTGCTTTAGTCCATACAGGACTTTTGTCAACCTACACACATGAGATTTTTTTTTGTGTATAATGAATATTAATGGCTGCTCGATATAAATTTCTTCCTCAATCTCATCATTGAGAAAGGTTGTCTTTACATCCATCTGTTGTAGTTTCCAATCCATGGATGATGCTAGTGTAATGATAGAAAGGATGGAAGTGTATCACGATACTGGAGAAAATGTCTTATCATAGTCAACTCCCTCTACTTGCAAGAACCCTCTGGATACAAATATCTTTTTGTATTTCTTGATGCTTCCATCAACTGCATGATTGATTTTATAAATCCATTTAGAATTCACTACAGACTTCCCTTCTGGTCTCGAAACAATATACCATACATAATTTTTCAATATAGACTGATATTCTTTTGTCATGGCATATTTCCATACCTATTCAACTAAAGATTTTTCATGACAAGAAGGCTCAGAGTCAATGATGTGTCTCATGGCTGAAAGGTAGCTCGAGAATATCTTTGGTCTCTTTCTCTCTCGAGATGTCCCTTGAGGGGTTCTATGTCCCTCTGCTTCCTGTAGAGTTTGTCGAGCCCAAGCAGGCCTTTTATGTCCCACTGCAATATCTTTGGGCATATCAAATGGAGCAACTAGATTAGCTGGATCAACTGGATCAACTAAATTAACTGGAATAATGTATATCTCCCTCTAAACTGCTGAAGGGGGAGAGGGTATTGTCTTACTCTCAATTTCCATATGAGATTCTTTGGATCTTTGGAAGGCTATATCTTCCTCAAAAGTAACATCTATGCTTATCTCAATCTGTCTCTAACTAGGAATGTAGATCCGATATGCCTTCGAAGATTCACTATATCCCACAAATGTACCCTTCCTCCTTGAAGGGTCTAGATTGGATCTCTTCTCTTTGGGTACATGAAAATATACTGGGCATCCATATATCCTGAATTTTCCAATCCCAGGCTTTACTCCAGTGAAATATTCTTCTGGAGTTATTTTCTTCAATATCTGACGAGGACTCCTATTCTGAAAATATATTATTGTCATACATGCTCCTTCCCATAGAGTCATAGGTAGACTCTGATCATGTATAATTTCTATGGTTTCCTTGATGATAGTTATGTTCTTCCTCTCTGCAAACCCATTTTGTTGAGGGTTGTAAGGAGTTGTGAACTCCCTCTTGATTCCTGCTTCAATACAGAAATTGTTGAAATCCTTGGAGGTGTAGTCTCCTCCATTATCAGATCTTAGTACCTTGATCTTTCTTCCGGTCAGGTTTTCAACCTGAGCTTTGAATTCTTGAAATTTTGCAAGGACTCCATCCTTGTTCTCTAAAAAGTAAATCCAAGTTTTCTGAGAGTGATCATATATGAAGAATACACAGTACAAATACCCATTCAGAGAGGCAACAATCATTGGCCCACACACATATGAATGTATCAAGTCCAAGATTTCCTTGTATCCATTGTCACTGCTCAAGAAGGACGCTTTAACATTCTTTCCAAGAGCACAACCTTTGCAAACACCTTTATGTTGAATATGTATCTCTGGAAGGCCTGTTACCATTTTTCTTAGAGATGGGAGAGCTCTATAATGAATGTGAGCAAGTCTCCTATGCCATAGCTCACTCAAGGTGATAATGTCATGTAACAAGGCCTAGTTTGGTCTGATGGTTAATATGTATAATTTGATTTCTTGAACACCAATTACTTTGGCAGAATTTATATGTGAGTCTTTGTGCCATGAAATAACTCTTCCTTTTGAAAAGGTAACCTTGTAGCCTTTGTCTTCCAAGGAAGAAATGGAGACAAGGTTCCTCTTCATCCTAGGTACATATAGTACTTCACTTAGTTGAAGTTGCATATCATAATTTAGTTTGAAGGTAAAAGTTCAAACCCCTTTCACATTATATCTGGCATCGTCTCCAAGGAAAACATGTAGATTTTTCTCTTTCTCAACAAAATTAGTTAGGTGATCTCTAAAACCAGTCATGTGCTAATTGGAGGCACCATTGTCAATTAACAAAGTATATCATTGGTAGGGACCATACCTGAGAGTTATAAGATGTTGATGTATTCATATCTTTGAAGTCTTGTCTTCCAGGAACTCATTTTTCTTGATCCACCAAGCTTGTCTTCCATCATGGCTCTGTTCATCATATTTTTAGATTCTTCACAAACCATTGTCAACTGAGATAGAAAACCTAACAACTAGGATAGTCTAGAAATTTTATGTTTTGTTGGGCTTATGACTGCCAACAATAATCTTTGAAAGATTGAAGAACACTAGTGAGCTGAAGAGCTCCTTCAATGAGTTGCAAAAACCCTAATTCTGAAATTTCTGCAGAAAATTGTGAAACCCTAGGGCCAAAAAATAAAAATGTTCATAAATGCAATATGAAGATTTTTGGAGTTGCATTGAAGGAGGCCGTACAATCCTATGCACTTTTTGTCCCCAAAATCCAAGTATTAAGTGATGAAAAACATCAGAAATAAGAGTCGTACGAAATTTTTGGGAACCCTAGGAAGGTCGTACGGTTCTACATAAGTGAGTGGATGACTGATAAAGATTGTGAAATGGGCTCTTCAAGACATATGCTTTGATACCATGCTGATTTTTCATTAATCTAGGATCAAGCATGAAGTTCATTCCAATTTTATCATTTTACTTGAACTATAGACAATTGCAGTTTCACCATTAACAATTTGTTGTAGTAACCAAGATCAGAAAAAGAAATACCATGCACAAATACACAAGAAGCATCCTAGGAAACCCTTCTCAACAAGGGAAGAAAACCCAACAAATCATTTGCTATATTCTTCAAGAGAAAGACCTCCCACACCATAAACCTAGCACACAAAAGGGTGCTCACAAAACCTAGAAATCTAGTGCCCAAGAGAGGTGCGCACTTCAGCCCAAGAACAAGTACTTGATGAAATTTCCAAACTCATACTTGTGTTGTATTTCCCCAATGGGGATATTAACTTTATTTATATTAGACTTGACATATCAAAAGTAGTGTCTATTGGCACAACAGGGATGACCTCAATAACTCAAAATATAATTAATAATTACCATATTAATTATATTTTACATTAATTATCTTTCACTTTATGGTGGGGAAGACATGTACCCTTTACATAAAAAATAGGGTTACAGGTAAGTCTAACTCTTGGAAAATATAGAAAGGGATCTCATACACTCACTAGTGCTCAACCACTAGGGGCACGTCCATCTATGCTCAACCACAGGGACGTCCAATTCTCTATCTCACTGTGTCTCACAAGAGAATCATCAGAATACACACTCACTAGTGCTCAGCCACTAGGATCACATCCACCTATGCTCATCCATAGGAACATCATCCTCAGTTGAACTCTATCTCACTGTGTCTCACAGAGAATCATTTGGAGTATCACATCATCTCAACTCTCTATACAAAGGAGAAATTCACATCATTTCATCACCGTCTTAGAGAGAACAACACACCCAGCTCATAGGATTCCTCACCCTGCACATGGGCACATAGAGTTCCATCTCCATCTCAGAGAGGAACCATACACCCATCTCATGGGCACACCCAAATCATGGGCTTCCTCACCCCACATAAGGGCACACAACGTTCCTTCTCCATCTTAGAGAGGAACAACACACCCATCTCATGGGCACACCCAAGTCATGGGATATCTCTTAGGCCGAATCACTCAGTCTGTGTCTTGGAGGATGTCTCACACAACTGTAATCATCAACACTCATGATGTTGCAGAATGTCACTTGTTATAATGGAAAGAACAATCTAAAGCCATATTTTCAAATGAAGAAGACAACAAATTTATCACAACCCCTTATTCCCTTGAACCTTCTTATTATTCTAAGGTTGTATCACTATCGAATGAAACTCTAAGAAATCCCTCCTTACTCTTTATGGCATTCCTCGTCCCACTCAACGTCGTCTCTACTTTTGTCTCACAATTTCCAAATTTAAAGACAAACCCGCCACTATTATCCTTGAAAATGGAAGCTAAAAGAATATGATCTCTCAAACTTTCATCAATCATTTGTAGCTTCACACCACCCCTCACCCTTCACCTTATCACCATGGATGCATTCAATAATATGGTCTTAATCTAGTGATAAAAAGACATTATCTTATTACAATTTCCACCAAACCTTTCAAGGATACCATATATTGTGGCATCTCTCCCCTTGATTAATCATATTTACACCTTGGAATTCCCTATTAGCAACAATGTTGTTCTCTATATAGTGCTAGTATCAAAACTTATCAATTAGTGAAATATGGAAAAACCTTTCAATTCACTTATGTTATCATTTCCCTTCCTCAACCTGCAACATCTCAATAGGCTAGTTTGTGCAAGTGTCTCTCCCTCTCTCTTTACCCTTATACTTAGGAACCTCTCTTCTTATTACCCATTTCTAGCTATTCATTCTACCCCACAATCTACACAACACTTGGGAATTTCTCTTTTCCCACCCTCTCACAATTCCTTGCACCCTTAGCCCTCTAATGTTCTCAATAAATACAACAAAAAAATACACAGTTCAAACACTAGAATTGTTGGACACACTGACCACACTGAGAGGGGGGGGGGTGAATTAGTGTGAGGCTCTTTTTACACTTCTTTCAAAAACTTAGTTAGCAATCACTTCAAACATCATTATTCATTACTTCCATTCACGACTAGTTGTTTTCATATAAACATATCTCAACAACATACACCAACAATAAACTGCTATAACCATCACCATAATAATAAAAAAGAACACCAAATATATATTTAATATTTTTTTGTATTAAGTGTTACAAGAGATTACACTCTCAGTTTTAATCAACACCAACTGAAAGGAGCACCAACTCTCACTAAAAGACCCAACTTGTTGATCTCAACACTAATTGATAAGAGCAATCCAACCCTCAAGTACAAGACCCAGTTTGTAGACATAATGCAAATTGTCAAAAGGTACATGACCTATCTATACGGAAGCCCACATATGTGCGTGACCTGTATGTACTGTAGTACGCATATGTACGTGTCTTTCCTTCTATCATCCCGTGTACACCTTCAAAAAACTAAGGCATCCATTCTTCTGCATTTATGAAAATTTCTTGCCTCTGTCATATCCACTAGTAACATGTCACTGCATCCAACCTATCACTACAACCAACCTGTACCATACATTCTTCATCATACATATCCTTCAACCAAGTACAAGTAGCTTAAAGGTGTGAGCTATAGGAACCATATAAGAATTGTACCATACATGAGAGTGTTGCTCACTCAAACAACTGACCAACATATTCTATAACTAGATCACACAATAACCATACCAAGAGTCCTATGCATGTTCCTCGTACATACATCATCATATAACCTATATATATCTCATCCATATCATAACTATGCCAAACATGAGAGTGTTTCTCACTCAATCAACTAGCTGCCATATTCAGACATAATAACAACCATACAAAGAATGCCTCAAGCATTCATCATATCGTGAGAAAATCTAATCATCAGGACAATATGCAATCATACCAAAACTTTTGTAGTAGATATGAACCTATAGAATGTTGTCCTAAAAAATGGCTTCATACTTCAGGGACCTGGCACCAACATCTACTCAAGATTCCATGAGTCTTCCCATATGTAAGTGACCTTTCCTTTATTCATGTCATATGTGTACATGCCATGGATTTCTGCAACCCGCGTATGTACGCAACCTGGCCCATTGTGGCCCATGTACAACTTCAGAAAACTAGGGTTTTCTGAATCTTCAAAACGTCATCAAACTTCCTTTCTACCTCAGACTTGTGGAACTTCTAATGCATCCATGAATATCTGCAATCAATATTTCACCAAAAATATATCTTCAATATGCTCAAAATATTCATACACATAAGAGACCCTTGCTCTCTTATTTATAGTTCTCCAAGTAGCTTCCTCTATTGGTTATTATCTAACCAACTTCCTTCTTTTGGGGCTAACCCATTTCTAACCACTTTGTTCACTTACAACCACTTTATCCACAAATAGTAAACTCTGCACTTATAGTTGAAACTAATTTATTTTTAATTGTTTTCTTGTTGCAACCACTTAACCCATGACTAACCACTTTGACTGGTCAACTTATTCTAGGAGCTTCTAGAATAATTTGAATTATTTGACCTTCTAGGAGCTTCTATACAACTCATGAGGGTTTTCCAGCTTTACATGGTCATAACTCTCTAACCGTGAGGAGTTAGGTGGTGTTCCACATATCACCGAAAACAACATGACGGGCACTATCCATGTAGAATAGTATCACTTGCAAATTAACTAATATTTATTACATTATTCCTAAAAAAAACTTGGGTGAATCAACCACTTAACCATTTGGACATCTTGACTGTTCAACTTTTTCTAGAAGCTTCTAGAATAATTTGACTTATTTGACCATCTAGGGGCTTCTAGAAAACTCACAAGGGTTCTCCAACTTTACATTGCCATAACTCTCTAACCATGAGGAGTTAGGTGGCGTTCCACATATCACCAGAAACAACATGATGAGAACTATCCATATAGAATAGTCTCACTTGCAAATTCATTGATCTTGATTACATTATTCCTCAAACATACTTAGGTGAATCAACCACTTAACCATTTGGACTTCACAAAGTGTCTTCCCATGAGGGATTTCACCATAAGGAGGGCACTTTGGAGCTCATCCATTTGGTTCTTCCTATCAACCATGACATGAAATCAATGATACAACTCCCTTTAATATCAATACACCATTATTACATCACTTGACATCAACCCTTTGACATCAGTTACATTAATGAAAACATAATACATCACTATGACAATACTTGACATCAACCCTTTGACATCAATCCTTTGACATCAATGAAAACATAATACAACAAGAATGAGTACACTCCTATGGATATTGACCATCATCCTCAACAGTCACATTGCCAAATAGCTATCCCCGCCCAACACATTAGGGCCTCCACATGGATTTATTATCCAGTACAACTCCAACTCCAACCATCAACACTTTGTCAAACTCTCGATATCATGGAAACCCTCTCTGCAATAGAAGTCTCATATTCACAACAGTGCCCTACCTCTAGCGGCCTCTCTAGGTCACCATTCAACTACATCTCCAACCACTCTACACACATTTTTTAAGTGTACTTCTCTTCAAATATTAACCTACCCAACATTCCATATGGAACATATCAACCATTCATCACATAGTAAGGTGCATGTAATTTTTTTACTACTTTCCATGCAAGGCATATTTCGAAGAATTCACAAAGGATTTGATTTCATGGATAGGTCCCCCACCATTTCTACACACACACACACTCAGTTTGGGTAATTAGAGACACCTTATGGAACCTCTAACATAGCAAGACACTAGTATTTGTCTTGATTTTTAGATATGTTCCCAATCACAAACAAGCTATCTTTTAACTCCTCTTCAATTTTTATGCACCATTGTGATTTCCAGTCTCTCTTAGCGATTTATGGAAAGTTTCCATCTTGTGACATGCACTATTTACTACAACGTCTTGTTATAGGCACAAGTCACTTATATTATTTTCTTACTACTCCAATAGAGGAGCACTTCATAGCAGACCTCATCACCATTTACACAATAACATTGTATGATGTATTATGATACATCATACACTGTTATTTATTTGACGATGTATGATACATTGTGAAGCCTCTATTGAACATTGTACAAACTTCTTTTTATTACCACTTAGGAGGAAAACACATGAGATCCCATCTCAACTTATTTCATTCTACAAATCTACAACAAAGAGGCCCCCTCATGTCTCAACAAACACATCACGTATTTTTTTTATGTTAAGCCCTAAATAGTGGCTCATTACCCCTTAATTGGGGCATATTATATTAGTAATGTTATTTTATTTATGTTGGCTTTAGGCCATTAGTTGTAGTTATACCCCCTAGTCTCCTATATATACCAAGGAGACATTTTCATTTTGAATCATCTTGTAATTGTACATTTATGTGGGCATAAGAAGGTTGCCCCCTCAAAGAGGCTTATTATCTAAATTTATCTCTTTTTCAAGGTGCTGAGTACTTATCCTAAGGTTTTTCTATGCTATATTGATATTTGGTTCTTAACATATGCTATCAGAGCTCAAGGTCTTGGGGTTTCGCTGCTACATCTGAGACACCTTGGAATTTTAGCTATAAATTGTTTTCTACAATGTTTCAGAAGGAACAACTTGGAGGGTATTTAGTAGACGGATCAAGGTATGTTGGGTTAGAATTTCAGCTCATGAGGCCTTATACTTTCATAGATATAGCCTATGCACTATAGGGTTATGGAATCTTCATGAATTGAGACAGTGCGGAATTTTCCCAATAAAATGTTTTATGTAACATTTCATACCCTGAAATTTGGAGGCTATTCACACAAATTAGTAAGGTATCTGTGGTAAATTTTTTAGCCTCTGGGTCATATTACATTTGTAGATACACCCTGTGAAAGATAAGGTATCTGACTAATCCTATTGACTAGTCTCAAGAAGGTGTTCCAGGTAAAACAATCATAACTTCTTTCTAGAGTATCCAAAATGGGTGAGACTAGTTTCATTAGATAGTGGACAATCTGTAGTATTTCTGGTACGGGTTTTAGAATTTTATATCAATTATTTTGTGCGGGGCACGCTATACAAGTGATATCTCCTGAAAAGGAAAAAAATTAGCAAGTTGTGGGGAAGCTACTGTAAATTCCACTTGGCACATCCAATTTTGATTAGACCTATGGAATTGCAGAGAAGAAAAATCATAGAACTACAAAAAATAATTTTTCATACCCAAAAGGGCCGAAACTTTGGAGATACAGTAGAATAAAGATTGCCTAGAAGAACCACCTCAAAATCAAGGTTCAAAAGTGATACTTGGCCATCATGCCACCCAAAAAGGAAAATTCTACACCAAATAAGCCTCCAGACAATCCTACTTGGACTATTGATGAAGGTGAAGAAATGCGTAGGGACATAAATGATTTACAAAAGAAGATAGTAACAAAATATGAACTACAAGATATGGAAGATAAGTTGGAGGCAAAGATGGATGGTTTCATGAAAGGATTGAAAAATTTCGTAATAGAGAGGACACTTGAAAGGTGCAAATGTATCCAATGAAATTCATGATGAGGAAGCAAGGAAGGTGAATCAAGAATGGAGAAACTCTAACTTTGGGTTGAAGACCAGCCACGTTCCTAAGATCGATATGAAGAAGTTTTATGGCAAGGATCCTATCACATGGATACTTCAAATGGAGAAATTCTTTGATCTACATAATGCGCCACATGCACAAAAGGTACAAATTGCTTCTTTATATTTAGAACCCAATCAATTTGTATGGTATAGATGGTTGTGTTCTCGCAAATCACTCGTCACTTGGAAAATTTTCATGGAAGAAATGATAACACACTATGAGGATACAAGAATCAATACCTTCTTTAGCCAATTGATAAATCTCAAGCAAAAAGCTTCAGTTCCAGAGCACATTGAGAACTTCCAAAGATTGAATATAAAGGTACCAGATATTCCAGATGAGCACTTGATTGATGTATTCATAGGAACTTTAAGAGATAACATTCAACATGAGGTTCACCTTTGGGAACCCAAATCATTGGAGAATGCATTTAGGGTGGCAAGAAATGTTGAAAGTAAAAATATGGCTATGGCTACTAGAAGGACCAATCCTAACATCTA
>JASDQU010102478.1:300834-316712 GCA_032191745.1 Picea mariana
GACTTGATTTGGAAGCAATTTTAGGTAGCCTCTTGTCTTCCATGTTGTTTAACTTGTTCTTATACATTAGGTATCTAGTCATAGCCATGCTCTCAATAGGGGAGAGGCTAGTTTCTATGAGGAGGATGGGATAGGGCGTATTTCCTTTAATTTTGAGATTATAGGTTATAAAATTGTTTTGTATTTGCTTTATCTTTCTCCAGGATTCACGAGAGATACTAGAGCCGCATACTTCACATCCATAAAAAATAATAAGTGTAACAAGAGTCTCAAAGAGGAGTTTCTTCTTATCCCAACTCCAAAGTTCAGTTGATTTACAATTGTTTTCAAGCCCATAATAAGATTTCCATCCCCCAATAATCCTTTTCTCAATGCTATAATTCCAATTAAGCTTGTGGTGAATACCAATTCCAAGATATTTGTATGAATTCACTTCCTCCAAGTTGTTGTTGTTATATACAAAGGTATCATAAGGGATCTTATTGGATTTAATAATCATGATCTTAGTCTTATCAGTATTAACAATCATACCCATATTGGAGCAAAAATCCTTGAGGATTCTTAGTTGGTTTTCAAGATCATGGGGACTCCTTGCCATAAGAACGATATCATCGGCATAAAGAAGAAGATTGATGACTATACTAGTGAGTGTAGGGTCGACACAACTTGCTTTTTCCAAACATTCTTCTAATTTATCAATGTATATGCCAAAAAGGGTAGGGGACAAGGGACAACCTTGTTTGACTCCGATATTGCAGTTAATCTCTTTTGACCAACCCTCGGTGTTTTTAAACTTAGCAATAACATTCTCATACATCCTTATTGACGTTCTCATACATCCTTATTGCAGCAGCCCTCAACTCGAGAGGCACTTTTATCTCTTCCAAAAGGTTTTTCCTAAGAACCATGTCAAAAGCTTTCCTAAAGTCAACAAAACAACAAAAAAGATTGGTTTTAGTATTGCGGAACTCCTTTGCAATGATCCTATGTTTTTTAATTATTGAATTAAACACTTTTCAACCTCCAATTAAAAAAAGCTTACCCATTTATAAAAGTAAAGTAAAAATTACTATCCAACTTTAAGAAAAAAAAAAGTCAAAACCTAATTTTTCTTTTATTTTAATAAAAGTAAAGTAAAAATTACTATCCAACTTTAAACCAAAAAAAGTCAAAACTTAAATTTTTTTATTTTAATAATTGGAAAAAAATCCATAATTACAATTATACTTTAAATACTAAATAATCCATTATAAAGGATGGTGTTTCTACCATATAAATTTGTAAGAAATCATAATTTCTGTTCTTTAAATTGCAATTTTTAATGCATAAATGAATTCAGCTTGTTGAAAATCCCTCATTAATATTATACATTAAATCTGCATATCCAACATTTTCTCATCAGATTTTGAACAAAATTAAACAAAAACATAACTGAAAAAATGCCAAAACTTAAAACGTTTACACTACTAAAAAAGAATGGTGAAGTTTCTAATTCTTAATACTCAGTCTTTGCATAAATGTAAAAATGGAATTGAAAAAGAGAAACAGGGGACAAATCTACCTCAATGTAAGGTTGGTAAACACTGCTCAACTGACCCAATAAACTTCCAATAATAAAGATGATGGCATCATGAGTGTCTTCATCTTGCCAACAGATATTAATTGGGCAGGCTGGCCACGCCTTATCTCATGTCATAAACACAAAAAAAAAATTTACAGTGATTCATGAGACAATGCTATTTGTTATACACAAATCCCTGTTAGGTTACAAGTGTACAGCTATGGTTAGGCGTAACGACAATCAATATCTGAGGCTCCTTGTACCATGCAGACTCCGGCTGGAACAGCTTGGAATGGTAGCGCCGAACCAGCCGTTTACATGGAGGATAATGTTTTCATTTGTCAAAGCTATGCAATGTCTAACGGTATCAAAATTCGTTGACACATTTACAATCCAATCAAATGGAGCCAAAACAATTACTTTGTTTTTCTCGATTTCAGAAAAAAGGAATCTTCGCCTGCGAGCCAAGTCAGTGCCTGGGAATCTTTCTGACAATTGTAGCTTTTTCTTCTTTCTTCTCGAACCCTCGTTGCTCGGTTAATGGAGGGTTGCTTATTTATTGTCCAAAAGAAGCTACTGTGCCATCTGCTTCGATACATAAATTTGGAGATGCACTTGCCCAACAAGTGATTCCAGTTGATCAGACGGGACTGTGAGAAAGGAATAATGTGTTTATTCTTGTTCTTGACGACGAGAAAGAGATCCGCCAAATTCAAAACAAGGGTCAGGAACCTGACGGACCAGCCTGTTGATATACAGATAAGGGAAGGATCGATCCTCATGAAGGCCTATAGACTCAAACCTGGATGCAGTAAAATGCTGAGGCGCAGCAAGATATACAGCAGCTATTCTAGCCATGGCGGGACTAACTTCTACAATGGGAATTGCGAGCCATATGTATGGATACACAGTCCCACTCATGCTGCTAAACATTTAATGTCACCCATGGCAGCCAAACAGCAATACATCAGTGTCGACGACCTCCGAGAATGCGTGGAGATGAAGATTTGCATGGACGGCGACAATGGCAGTTTCTCTGTAGTCAAGATATCGAAAATATGAGTTTATTTAAGTTTAACTACTACTATTATATCTATTGCACTGTAACGTAATTTCTAAGTATGGTTTTGTTTGTTTAAACTCTTTCGGGGTGTTTTTCCCTGTGGGCAGTTACCTGCTTTGCAGATCTTGGCACAGTTGTATTTCCAGTTTCTTTTCTGTTGTTCATGTTGCAGGTATGTTATGTCACGTACATCATACCTCCAATTTTCCCAAAAAGAAAAAAATAAATCATGTAATGGACGGTATTTGCTTGGATTACATTTGAAAATATTACTCATTCCTTTGACCATACTGTTTAGTATATTTGGGTTTTTTCAATGAGTGGGTTATTTTTTTAAATTTTTGGTCAATCCAGAATTTTGATTGATTTTTTGAATATCTAGTTTCAAATGAAACAAAACTTTTTAATAAGGTTTTGAAATACATGAAATTTTGATCTATACACAACTCAACTTAGACTATCTCTGAAAATTTGACCAACCAATTCAGAGCCAGAAATTTAACTATTTACTCCTAAGTTAACCTACTGTTTTTCTCAATTTTATTAATATAAAAATCTTTAAAATTTGATAAACATGTTAAAATTTTATTAATGTAAAAAATCTCTTAATTCAAAGTTAAGTTTTTCCCATCCATAACTTTATATTATTATTATAATAAAACTAGTATATAAAACTTTTGAAGCACACAATAAAACTAGTATATAAAACTTTTGAAGCACACAAATTTTATTAAAAGTTTGTATTTTGTGAAATTTGTTTTTTCTTAATATTTATTTAGAATTAAAATTAAAATATTGATTTCAATGGTTTAAAATATAAAATTGATTTAATTTTTTTTTTACATAAAACTTAATTAAATTTCAATTCTTAACTACATAAAAATTTAAAATTGTCTTAATACAATTTCATAAATGTAATAATATATAGATATTAAAAACAATATACTTAGATTTTCCTAGTTAATATTATAAATTTATGGTATAAAAGAACAACAAAATGAGGATATACTAGCAATAATAAAAGAAGAATTAAAAAATAAATCACAAATTGAAACAACTTACCTCATATAAGTAAAGAGGTTAGGAAAAACAATTGAACATAAAGATAGGTTGATCCTTGTCAAAGTAAGTTGTTCAGTAAATCTCCAAGCTTAAAAGGGTTTGGAATATTTATAAATGAAGACATCATTCCCAAAGACCAAGTTGAATTAAGAAAGGAAGATCAAAAGGTAAAAGAAGATAGGAAGGAAGGAAAATGGATAATAATTAGAAATAAAAAAACAATTGTTAGGGATAGAGACCACATAGATAATAATAAATAGGAATTTGGGATAGTCTGGGTCCTTTATTGGAATCGGCGTGGTTTTCCATGGCACAAAGGTCCTAGGTTAAGCTGGATCCCAAGTGATATTGATATTATTTGTCTAGTTGAAACATGGGAGCATGAAGAGTCTAAGGTCCCTAACATAGAAGGATTTATCTTTTGGTTGACATGGAACGAAAAATCATACCATAGAGGGATTGGAGGCATATTGTGTTATATAAGAAAGGGAATTTTTCCTCATATTCAAATTCATAAGATCGACTCTCTCAATCAATGTATCTGGATAGAAATTCCAAATTAATAAGATGTATATAGAAATTTGTTATTTTTCACCTATAAATTCTACCTTTTATAAGAAATACAATCTCGATAGAAATTGTCTGTATAATACTTTAGAAAAATATATCTATAGTTTGAGAAATGAAGGTAATATCATCATGTTACAATACTTTAATGCTATAACTGCAACTAACCAATCTATTCTTTTAAGTAATGATTCCAACCATAATCTTTTATGGCTAGATGAGGACCTTATTTTAGCTAATAGCTACAAAAGAAGCTCTAAAGACCTGTCTGGGAATTTTTTTTGTACCGAGCTAGTCAAGATCTGTAGTTCTCAAGACCTAATAATTTGCAATGGAGTAATGATGTGACCAAACTCCAACCACATGACTTGTATTCATGGGCTAGGTAGTAGTGTCATGGATTATATGATATATGATATCCTTGTTTCCAACCAAATAGTAACTTTTGACCTTTTAAATGACCATGAACCTGACTTTGATCATAGACCTTGTTGTGAGTGGGAAATCCCTCTATGGACTAGCACTTAGGGTTAAATTATGCATGCAAAAAATACCTAAAGATTTCTAGTTTTTACCGTCATCCCAGACCTAATCCCCATTATTCTTAAGCAAACACCTATTTAAGAAGATCAAATGAGCATACCTTATTTTGGGCGTTTGATGTAGATCCCTCCTTATGCTTGATCTGATTGGAGCTCTCCTCCCAAGGCTGACCTGCATTCATATAAAACAAACAACAAACTCCACATGCATTTGATATATAGATTAATGGGTTAGAGATTCGATAAAAAAGTATACAATAAACCATGAAAATCTCATATGATGGGACAGGAAAAGTATTTCTTTATTATTAACTTCAACAAATCAACTTACAATGATGAAGCTGACCACTGCTCCATGAACCTGGTCCTGGGCTCCTCTTCAACTGTCCTCCAACTTCTATGCTCTATCTTTCTCTTTGCACAAGGAAGGCTAAAGGGTTGGGACAAAGGGAATATGCAATTGGGTATAGTTTCTTTACTATGATTCTCCTCCTCCAAATGGTACCCCTAAACCTTCTTTTTTAGGCTAGAAGAAGCTAGGTATTTGGATGAACCCTTGGCCATGCATGGCTAGAAGGTTTAGTTAACTCACTCAAAGATGTGTGTTCCATTGGCAACTTTCATTTTTGTGTGCTTTTGTAGGTACACACGAGCTATTTTGGGTCAGCGAGTGTGTACACATGTGCAGTAATAGAGCAGGGCACGTGGGCCTTTATAAAAAGTGTTTTTAAGAAGAGTTGTTCAATAGTGCTTTGGCAAAGAAGGAATCTGAGATGGCTTGATGCCATGTAAGCATGTCTGGTGCAAATTAGGGTTATAACAGATGCCCCCTAATGTGTGACGTCAGAAGAGCATATGATGGCCGAAATACAATACCAATCTTTACTGATGTGCCGAACAACTGAACCCAAGGACCAGAAATCGGGAGGCACCGTCTGCAAAAAATAACAATTGTCTCACTGAGGCAGGCATACCCATGCTCGGGATAAAATAAACTCATGGCTACCAATAAAATACACTGTAGATCCATGTCATATAACTATATAAAGTGTATCCGCGAACAATACACAACGAAGCTACATCTCGAAATCAAAAAATATATACATGTAGCGTATCCATCTTCTTCTGATGGCTGGAGATGAGGTCTTCAGAGCTCGAGCAACAACTTCAAAATATTCAAAACTTGGGTAGGAGTGTAATATGAGTGTACGACTTCACTACCCAGAGGTCTTCGACGACTTGTTGGTCATGGACTAGAGAATCTTGATGATCTGACTGAAGGCTTCATTGATTTCGAACAAAGACATGATTGGACGTTCAGAATGGTCAGGTATGAGGGCAAGAGACAAACTGCAGAGGGGCCGACTCAGGCTTGGTAAAAACTTCCCTTGGACAATAGCATGAGAAATGATGAGACTCAACCAGCATGGCATTAATCATAAGTTTACGAGGCAGGAGGCAACACAAACTCTCCATATGTTTGGAAGAATAACCAAATGAAGGAGGACACAACTCTATGTAGAGAGAACATCTTCCTAAAGTCATATTAAATCCCATAGTTTGAAGAACAAATGGACAGATATGCTTTATCCAAGGGCAACTTATTGTGCTGTCAATAAAAGAAAAAATACTTTTCCCTTCCTCTTTTTGGGGTATATTTGATTTTTTTTTGTCTTTTTCAATGATTTTGGAAAAAAGAATAAAAGAATGTTACGTTACAATGGAGGAACACGTGTTACAAACATACAAGTTCAAGGCACAAGGACAAGACTGATTTCAAAGCAATGACACTCGGGAAAAATCCTCTGGGGGTCAAAGGTGTTAAGACACAGAGGTAAAGCGCTACAAGGTTTGCATATAATGTATGCTTCAGATGGTTCAGTTGGGAGCAACATGGAGCCAACATTTAGACCAAAGACACATGTATGCAAATGCGGTTAACAAAACACACAATGGTATCATCTTTCGATGTAAGTTTAACGAGCTGAGAGAAGGTAAGCTCGACGATTTTTCATATTTAGGGAGTCTGAAAAAACGTAAAAGAAGACTCCATTGGGGTACCTTTTTCAAATATAGTCTAGTCAGTTAGAAAAAGGGGTAAACCAACACCAACAAGACATTTATTCAAAACCATTTCAACGAGTGTGATAAAGACAAGATCTCTCGGTCATTTTTTCATTTTTAAGGAGTCTAAAAAAAGCTTAAATATGGACTCCATCAGGAATGTTCTTCTGGACCAGTTTAATGAGTGTGAAAGAATAAGGTCACTCAACAATGTTTTCAATTTTAGGGAGTTTGAAAAGAGCTTAACTATAGACTCTGTGGGAGTTCCTTTTTCGTAAATTTAGTCCCTCGGGCCCGAAAAAGGGTTAAAATAATACCTGAGAGTACTCTTCTAGAGAACTGAAGTTCCATAGAGTATACATTTGTTCGTATAGTTGACCGTCCAGACCAAAAAAGGGGTAAACTACCGCCAGACAGACGTGACTTCAAATTTCAGTTTAACGAGCATGAAGGGCCACAAGACCGCTCGATAATCTTTTCATGTTTAGAGGGTCTAAAAAGGGATTAAAAGAAGACCCGTTATATCTTTTGGGATTCCCTGGGGTGAGGTCAAGAGTGAAAAGGAATCATGCAAATGAGGCTCAAACTCCTAATCAGAAAAAACAACAAGGACTCCCGAGCCTATAGTGATCAGAGATAGCATGGACACCATAATGCAACCAGGATATACCTAGGGAATCCATGTTCCGGTAAGATCTACCACCAACTTGCGACACTTCTAAAGAAGCAATGATGGTTCCATGTCACAACCTGATGGGATCGATCCTATGGTAAAGGGATAAATTGTTCCTTAAGAATTAGACATGAGCAATTAAGATTTCCAAGGAATAAATTTCTGCCACAACAAAGAATGATACAACAAAGTAATAAACCATCACAGATTGCAAATTGTCAAATTAAGTCTAGAGACATGCAACTGAGGAGGTCAATAAATAATAAGCAGTCAATGAGTAGACAACATTGCAATAATAACTTTGACTTATTGAACAATGAGATTGAATGATATAACTGTCACAACTTTGGCCACAAAGCTGCAAACTGCCATTTGAATAATTACAAAGAAGACCCAAGGATAAAGTTCTTAGATAGAAAGGCCAGCACATGGAAAAGGAAAGATAGTGAAAAATGTGATCTAGCACTTTCAATTCAAAAACAAAAGGCCTCCAAGAATATAGAAAGTGGATGTTGCAAGCACATGACTGGAGACATGGATAAGCTTCTGTCCATAAGTAAAAGCAAAACTTAAAATGTGATCCTTGAAAATGATGAACAAGGTAAAATCAAGGATAAAGGGATGGTAAGTTTGAGTAATGACAAAGGAGATGCCCAAAACGTTCTGCTTGTGGATGGTATGAAACATAATTTGCTCAATTCAAGTCAAAAGTGTGATAGAGGCAGTGAAGAGGTGCTCACATCCAAAATTTGTAAGGTAAATATAAAATCAGGACAAGTGGTGAATAAAAGTATAAGGACAAACAATAATGTTGAAATTGTGTCCTCCCCTGCAAGTAAAGAAGAAGATTCAGATATAATAAAAGCATGTTCAGCTAGCATTAACCCCATGGATGAAGTAGAAGAAGAATCGTGTCATAAACAGGAAGCAGAAGTCTTGAAGCTTGAGAAGGCAGACACCCAAAGCAAGTCCTTAAACAGCTCCACGACCCTGGATAAGATCTTGGATAGTCAGAGATCACCAAATGACAAATCTGGTATTGGATATAACAAAGAAAAAATCAGTACTCCTAAGAAACCTAATACAAGTCCTTTGTCTGTGAAACAGAAAAGAAGGTATGAGAGTGGTTATAGCAGTTTTCTCTTGTGATTGAATATGGACATAAAACCTTGGATTGTATGCATCATGGAAGAAATATGAAATTGCAGCATTAGAAATCGATGCGAATCAATGGGGAGATCCAAGGTTTGTTTGAATAGTAACAAGCAACAATTACGCAGAATGTCAGTGGGATAGCAGCCTCTTCAACAACAACATTTTGTTTTACAAAATGATATACATGACATTCTGTAGAGATAACAAGAGGAAAGACCTTGTCAAGGAAAGTTAACCTTTAGGAACAAAAAGGGAAAAGAGTCAGCAGCAGAGAGATAACAGTGATAGGGGGAGTCATCCACTCATGAGAAGAAAAGGTTGATGAAGGAGTTTGAGTAAGAGAGGTGAGCATTTTTTAGTATTCTACAGAGGATACAATGGAAGCTGAAGATGAACAGGTCCAAGAATCAGAAATAGAAGACTCTGGTTTGGATACAAACATCAGCAGGCCTTGAATAAGAGAGTCCATCCCGTCAGGGGAAGTTTGTGCTAGCTTAATATCTGATACCTCCTAAAATTACTGCAATAGCTCAGGGGGAGCATGCCTCTTCTTTGACATTGATGTCAAAGGGGGAGAAAATAATTCAGGTGCCTTAGTTTCCATCAATGCGAAAGGGGGAGATTGTTGGCAAATGTTTAACAGGTACCGTATGCTTATCATTGATGGCAAGTACAACAGTGAAGATGGCATGACTATAGGAAGAATGTAACAGATAGGCATTAGAAGCAGTTTGGGAAGACGTTGTAGAGGATGGTTGGCATGCTTTATAGGTAGTATGCGCTTATCATTGATGGCAGGATCAGAGTGTGCATCGATGGAAAAATAGGAACAACGTAAGCTCAGGAGGAATTAGCGCAGAGTCGAATGCAATGCGTAGATGTGCACCAGAGATGAGGTTAACTCATGGCTAAAGCTCAAGGGAGATAGCATACTTAGGATCATAGGTGGATCAAAGGTCAAGGCCTTTGACACTTAGAAATTCTTCCAAGTAAGAAGGATGTGTAAGCTTGGAGGAGAAGCGTCGATGATCGTTGGATCCCATCCCGAATTCCCGATGACTGTAATATCTCAATGTAGACAAGAGGAGCATGCAGATATGGAGGATAGATCTCGGGCGTTAGATCTGAGCGTAGGGTCCGACCACTGTTGGATCGAGGAGAACCTGCACATTCTTTAAAGTGCAAAGAGTAGAGGGCTCACAAAATCCCGAAAGAAGGAGGACGGTCCATGTTCAGGCAGGACATGTGGGGATAGATTGTCAGTTCGCTAATTGGAGAGTCAAAGGAATGGGGTTCCCTAACCTCTTGAAATCGCGATATGCGAAATCACGACTTAACCACAACCATCAGATCAAGATGTGATCTGCGCCATTGATCCAACTCCATTTCGGAGTTTCGCGGATCGAGAGTTGAAGATGTCAAGTAATATCAATCACAAGAATCCCGAAATCGCGATATGTGAAATCGCGATGTAATCTGAGCCGTCAGATCAAGGTTTGATCTGGACCGTTGATCTCAGTCCATTACGGAGTTTTGCGGATCGAGAGTTGAAGATGTCAAAAAATAATAACCACAGGAATCCTGAAATCGCGATATGCGATATTGCGATTTAATCACAACTGTCAGATCAAATGTGATCTGGACCGTCGATCCGACTCACGTCAGAAAACCACGTCAGCTAGGAACACATGGCACAACCAGGTAATGGAAAGTGTCAGACTGATTCAACATTTCAAGCACATGTAAATCATGAATCAGGGTGACACGTGGCAAGTATTCGACACATGTGACGTCAGTGGGTTTACACCACTTTGGAGTTTCAAAAATCGGGAGATAGAGATGTCAAGAAACTCTCAGCACCAGGAGTCGTGAAATGTCGAATTACAAAACGCCGAAATCCCATCAACCGTCCATCTCTGGGGGTTATGTGGACCATTGATCCGACTCCCTTTCAGAGTCTCATGGATCGGGATTTGGAATCATCAAGAACATTCATCACAGGAATGTTGAAATCGCGATATGCGAAATCGCAAAATGATCCGAGCCGTCAGATCAAGTGTTGATTGGGATCGTTGATCCCACACCATTTCAGGGAATCGGGGATCACGACTTGGTGAGTCAAGATGCCTCATCTCCAAACTCATGAAATGAAAAATCGCGAAAGAGCCTTATGCATAAGGATGTGGTCACTACCCTTGGTCACATCAGCGAGAGATGGAGGAAAGAGCTAGAGCAACCAAGCTCCATTTCGGGGATCGCAACTAGGAATGTCAAGATGCATGGTCACATGAATGCTGAATTACCGAATGCCAAAATGCCAAAATGAATGCAAAATTCCATGGAATCAATCCAACAGTGTAGGTGAATTTGAACAAGACCGGAGGGCTACTGTAGCACGTCACAGTATAACTGCTAGAAATCATTGATGGTCTCTGCTAGAGAATTCGAAGAGACCTCTGTGTGATTTCTAGAGAAGATGAAGAGTCTCTAAGCTTCGTCCAGTGAAGTAAAACGATTGTTAGGGGGATTGACATATGGATGAGCGTTGAAGCCTGTAACTGAAACAGAAGGCATAAGCTCGACTATGCCAGAGAAGACGAGGAGTCTCAACTGCTAGAGAGGCTGAGGATTCTTAGCAAAACACCCAGTATTTCTGAACGCATGGTGGGAACCACCAGAGAAGCTGAAGCATTTTGATGATCAGGAAAAGCACTCAAGATGTGGAGAAGATTGGGCACGGTGTGAGCATGCAGTGGCATGGAAAATATTGCAAGCACAAGGAGCATAGGTACTATAAGAATGATGAACAAAGAAGAGATGAGGGTGGTTGTCATGGTGGAGGATTCAAGTGTGAGCAAGGAGGCAGAGCGCAGGAGTAGAAATGCACAGTAATGGAAGGTTGCATTGAAGGGATATGGTGCAGAGAGTATAAAAGGCAGAAGAACAGAAAGTGCAAGGGGCAGTTGCTGTTCGTGTAGCCGTGATTGTCATTGTTGAAGGTGATTCATGTGTGAAGAAGGAGGAGAGTGCAACAGATGAATTGAACAGAATAGGAATTGTGGAGTGAATGGACATGGCACACAGAGAAGAAAGAGAAGAAGAACATACAGCGCAATTCATGTGTGTAGGAAGGCATTTTGTTGCTTTGTCTGCCTCACTGCCTTCCTACACACATGAATTGCGCTGTATGTTCTTCTTCTCTTTCTTCNGGAGTGAATGGACATGGCACACAGAGAAGAAAGAGAAGAAGAACATACAGCGCAATTCATGTGTGTAGGAAGGCAGTGAGGCAGACAAAGCAACAAAATGCAACAGAACGGTGATGAGTCTGGTAAGTCACTATTGAATATTATATGACTGTAATAAGTTTCAGTAGCAAAGATTTATATTTCAGGGTGGAAGGGAGGTGCTAGGGAGGACTGTTGTCCTCATAGGTTCAAGTGAGTGCTTGAACATAGGGAGTTGTAGCTTCCATCTGGTTACATCCAGAGAAACTAGGGTGGCAGGGTGGTGCAAGGGAGAACTCTTGTTCTCTGTTATACAGGTTGGTGCCTGTATTATTGGAAGTTGGTGCTTCCATCCAGTTGGTGTTGGAAACACTCAGGGATTTGGTGCTTCCTTCTAGTTGGTGCTAGAGAAACCAGGGAGTTGGTTCTTCCTTCTAGTTGGTGCTAGAGAAACCAGGGAGTTGGTGCTTCCTTCTAGTTGGTGCTAGAGATACCAGGGACTTGGTGCTTCCTTCTAGTGGGTGCTAGAGAAAACAGAGAGTTGGTGGTCTCAGCAAGTAGCATCTTGCAAAACTGATTTGGTAGCCTCATTATGAGTTGGTGCTCATATGTATGATAATGTAAAGAATGTAACTATTACTTATCATATAAAGAAAAAGAGGTTTTTACCCTGTATGGGTTTCCTCAGGAAATATTTGTCTCTTTGTTTCTCATATATGTGAATGATGTTGAAAGTGCCATTGTTTATTTCCCTGCATTATTGTGATCATCATTCAGTGTTTCTGCAAAGAGTTTAAAAGAAGCATAATTGTTTAAGCATGGTAACAACTGATTCACCCCCCACCTCTCAGTTGTCCAACGGAGTATTTGATGGATATGTGTTTGTTTTGTGTAGATGTGGGACCAATGTGACCTACGAACTATGCGAGGAACATGCGTCGTCCTCAACAAGGGGCTGCAGCTACCGCCGCAGGGGGACCAGTAGTTGCAGGAGATCTTCCAGTCGGGGAGGCTGAGAGGGTGTTGAGACGAGTCAAGAGGAAATTTATTGTTCTCACTCGCACAGTCCCTATGGTAGAGATTGAAGAATTGCCACCATCTATGCAGCCTCATGTAGTGGGGGCACCACGAACGTGGGTCCGATTGTTTCGGCGTTTGGTAAACGTCATAGATCAGTACAACAGGGCCCACAGAGCCTGACCTTAGTTAGAATTTTCACGTGTCGAGAGCACTACTTTTATATATGTTTTGAGGGCATAAGCCCCGTGACTCGTTATTGGTCATATTTTTTAGGCACTTGCGTCCACCTATGTACTCTGTTGACTATGATTTTATATATGGATTTTTTATGTCTTTTTTGTGGCTTATAGATTATTTTTGAAAAATGTTTATTTACATGTTTATGTGTATGTCCTTTCATATTTGTGCAAGATGTCAATCTAAAATTTGATTAGATAGAGCATCTGTAATTTGGTTTAAACTCCTAGGAACATGAAAATATGTAATATAATCAAAGCTTTGTTCTAAGAGACGTACCCTAAGGAATCGTTGGTGTAACGTCAGATCATGAACATAGTAGACTATTTAACTGAGACACAACCAACTGAGTGTCAAGATAGACCCAAAGATGAGAGATACCAAATGACAAGGCATCACGAAGAAACTCAATAACTGCACTATACTCAACGACATTATTTGTGGTGTCACCTAAGCATATACCTCCGAAAGATAATAACTGGCCTCGAGGTAAAAATATTACCCAAGCCATCACTACTGCATTTGGGTCAAATTCCGATGGCGCGTTCGACGCAATTGCCACTTTCTATTATCGGAAGACCGACAAAACTCGGACCCCCTCAAATGTCGTTTCACATGACGTCTTTTTTCCGACGACCTAGTTTTCATCTATATTGTGACGTTTCAAACGTGGCAAGAGCGATGTTGCAAACGTGGCAAGAGAGACGTTGCAAACGTGGCAAGACCGACATTTCAAACGTGGCAAGAGAGATGTTGCAAACGTGGCAAGAGAGATGTTACAAACGTGGCAAGACCGACGTTTCAAACGTGGCAAGAGAGACGTTGCAAACGTGGCAAGAGAGACGTTACAAAAATGCCAAGACTGATGTTTCAAACGTGGCAAGAGAGATGTTGCAAACGTGGCAAGAGAGACATTACAAATGTGGCAAGACCGACGTTTCAAACATGGCAAGAGAGACGTTGCAAACGTGGCAAGAGAGATGTTACAAACGTGGCAATACCGACGTTTCAAATGTGGCAAGAGAGACATTGCAAACGTGGCAAGAGAGATGTTACAAACGTGGCAAGAACGACGTTTCAAACGTGGCAAGAGAGACGTTGCAAACGTGGAAAGAGAGACGTTACAAACGTGGCAAGACCGACGTATCAAACGTGGCAAGTGAGACGTTGCAAACGTGGCAAGTGAGACGTTTCATATGTGGAAAAAGAGACTCTTCAAAGGTGGAAAGACTGACATTTCAAAGGTGGCAAGAGAGACGTTTCAAAGGTTGAAAGAGAGACGTTCCAAAGGTGGCAAGACTGATGGGACGCGGTATTAGCTCCGACATGGTTGCTATGGGAGCGACACTCTTGAACGTCGCAAGAGAGACGTCTTGGACAATCTTGGAGGTGTAAAGAGAGACGTCTTGGACATGGAAATAGCGATGGGAATAGAGTGAAAGACGTCACAATTGTCCTAAGTGACCGTTGGTATTTTGACTTGGTGAACATACTAAGGTGATCGTTGGAGGATAAAACCTAGTTTCCAAAACGTCGCAATTGCGACATACATCTTCACAAACGTGGCAAGAGAGACGTTCCAGTGGAAAACGTGGCTAGAGAGGCTAAGGATTCTTAGCAAAACACCCAGTGTTGTTGAACGCATGGTGGGAACCACCAGAGAAGCTGAAGAGTTTTGATGATCAGGAAAAGCACTCGAGATGTGGAGAAGATTGGGCGCGGTGTGAGCATGCAGTGGCATGGCATATATTGCAAGCACAAGGAGCATAGGTACTATAAGAATGATGAACAAAGAAGAGATGAGGGTGGTTTTCATGGTGGAGGATTCAAGTGTGAGCAAGGAGGCAGAGTGCAGGAATAGAAATGCACAGTAGAGGAAGGTTGCATTGAAGGGATATGGTGCAGAGAGTATAAAAGGCAGAAGAACAGAAAGTGCAAGGGGTGGTTACTGTTGGTGTAGCCGTGATTGTCGTTGTTGAAGGTGATTCATGTGTGAAGAAGGACGAGAGTGCAGCAGATGAATTGAACAGAAGAGGAATTGTGGAGGGAATGGACATGGCGCACAGAGCAGAAAGAGGAGAAGAACAGACAGTGCAAGTCATGTGTGTAGGAACGCAGTGAGGCAGACAGAGCAATGAAATGCAACAAAATAGTGATGAGTCTGGTAAGTCACTATGGAACATTATATCACTGTAATAAGTTTCAGTAGCAAAGATTTATATTTCAGGGTGGAAGGGAGGTGCTAGGGAGGATTGTTGTCCTCATAGGTTCAAGTGAGTGTTTGAACACAGGGAGTTGTAGCTTCCATCTGGTTACAGCCGAAGAAACTAGGGTGGCAGGGTGGTGCAAGGGAGAACTCTTGTTCTCTGTTATACAGGTTGGTGCCTGTATTATTGGAAGTTGGTGCTTCCATCTAGTTGGTGCTGGAAACACTCAGGGATTTGGTGCTTCCGTCTAGTTGGTGCTAGAGAAACCAGGGAGTTGGTGCTTCCTTCTAGTTGATGCTAGAGAAACCAGGGAGTTGGTGCTTCCTTCTAGTTGGTGCTAGAGAAACCAGGGAGTTGGTGCTTCCTTCTAGTGGGTGCTAGAGAAAACAGAGAGTTGGTGCTCTCAGCAACTAGCATCTTGCAAAAATGAGGTTGTAGCCTCATTATGAGTTAGTGCTCATATGTATGATAATGTAAAGAATGTAACTATTACTTATCAT
>JASDQU010102478.1:316762-393232 GCA_032191745.1 Picea mariana
TTGTTTAAGCATGGTAACAACTGATTCACCCCCCCCCCCTCTCAGTTGTCCAACGAAGTATTTGATGGATATGTGTTTGTTGTGTGTAGATGTGGGACCAATGCAACCTACGAACTATGCGAGGAACATGCGTCATCCTTGGCAAGGGGCTGCAACTACCGCCGCAGAGGGACCAGTAGTAGCAGGGGATCTTCCAGTTGGGGAGGCTGAGAGGGTGTTGAGACGAGTCAAGCAAAAATTTATTGTGCTCACTCGCACAGTCCCTATGGCAGAGATTGAGGACTTGCCAACATCTATGCAGCCTCATATAATGGGGGCACCACGAACGTCGGTCCGATTGTTTCGGCGTTTGGAAAACGTCATAGATCAGTACAACAGGGCCCACAAGGCCTGACCTTAGTTAGACTTTTCACGTGTCGAGAGCACTACTTTTATATATGTTTTGAGGGAATAAGCCCCGTGACTCGTTATTGGTCATATTTTTTAGGCACTTGCGTCCACCTATGTACTCTGGTGACTATGATTTTATATATGGATTTTTTATGTCTTTTTTGTGGCTTATGGATTACTTTTGCAAAATGTTTATTTACATGCTTATGTGTATGTCCTTTCATATGTGTGCAAGATGCCAATCTAAAATTTGATTAGATAGAGCATCTGTAATTTGGTTTAAACTCCTAGGAACATGAAAATATGTAATATAATCAAATCTTTGTTCTAAGAGACGTACCCTAAGGAATCGTCGGTGTAACGTCAGATCATGAACATAACAGACTCTATTTAACTGAGACACAACCAACTGAGCGTCAAGGTAGACCCAAAGATGAGAGATACCAAATGACAAGGCATCATGAAGAAACTCAATAACTGCACTATACTCAACGACATTATTTGTGGTGTCACCTAAGCATATACCTCCGAAAGATAATAACTGGCCTCGAGGTGAAAATATTACCCAATCCATCACTACTGCATTTGGGTCAAATTCCGATAGCGCGTTTGACACAATTGCTACTTTCTATTATCGAAAGATCGACAAACCTCGAACCCCCTCAAACGTCGTTTCACATGGCGTCGTTTTTCCGACGACCTAGTTTTCATCTATATTGCGACGTTTCAAACGTGGCAAGACCGACGTTGCAAACGTGGCAAGAGAGACGTTGCAAATGTGGCAAGACCGATGTTTCAAACGTGGCAAGAGAGACGTTGCAAATGTGGCAAGAGAGATGTTACAAATGTGGCAAGACCGACGTTTCAAACGTGGCAAGAGAGACGTTGCAAACGTGGCAAGAGAGACGTTACAAATGTGGAAAGACCGACGTTTCAAACATGGCAAGAGAGACATTGCAAACATGGCAAGAGAGACGTTACAAATGTGGCAAGACCGAAGTTTCAAACGTGGCAAGAGAGATGTTGCAAACGTGGCAAGAGAGATGTTACAAATGTGGCAAGACCGACGTTTCAAACATGGCAAGAGAGACATTGCAAATGTGGCAAGAGAGACATTACAAACGTGGCAAGACCGACATTTCAAACGTGGCAAGAGAGACGTTGCAAACATGGCAAGAGAGACGTTACAAACGTGGCAAGACCAACATTTCAAATGTGGCAAGTGAGAGGTTTCAAACGTGGCAAGTGAGATGTTTCAGATGTGGCAAGAGAGACGCTTCAAAGGTGGCAAGACCGACATTTCAAATGTGGCAAGAGAGACGTTTCAAAGGTGGCAAGAGAGACGTTCTAAAGATGGCAAGACCGACGGGACGAGGTATTAGCTCCGACGTGGTTGCTATGGGAGCGACACTCTTGAACGTCGCAAGAGAGACGTCTTGGACAATCTTGGAGGTGGAAAGAGAGATGTCTTGGACGTGGCAATAGCGACGGGACGAGAGTGAAAGACATCACAATTGTCCTAAGTGACCGTTGGTATTTTTACTTGGTGAACATACTAAGGTGACCGTTGGAGGGGAAAACCTAGTTTCCAAAACATCGCAACTGCGACATACATCTTCACAAACGTGGCAAGAGAGACGTTCCAGTGGAAAATGTGGCTAGAGAGGCTGAGGATTGTTACCAAAACACCCAGTATTTATGAATGCATGGTGGGAACCACCAGAGAAGCTGAAAAGTTTTGATGATCAGGAAAAGCACTGGAGATGTGGAGAAGATCGGGCGCGGTGTGAGCATGCAGTGGCATGGCAAATATTGCAAGCACAAGGAGCATAGGTACTATAAGAATGATGAAGAAAGAAGAGATGAGGGTGGTTGTCATGGTGGAGGATTCAAGTGTGAGCAAGGAGGCAGAGCGCAGGAATAGAAATGCACAGTAGAGGAAGGTTGCATTGAAGGGATATGGTGCAGAGAGTATAAAAGGCAGAAGAATAGAAAGTGCAAGGGGCGGTTGCTGTTGGTGTATCCATGATTGTCGTTGTTGAAGGTGATTCATGTGTGAAGAAGGAGGAGAGTGCAACAGATGAATTGAACAGAAGAGGAATTGTGGAGTGAATGGACATGGCGCACAGAGCAGAAAGAGCAGAAGAACAGACAACGCAAGTCATGTGTGTAGGAAGGCAATGAGGCAGACAGAGCAACGAAATGCAACAGAACATTGATGAGTCTGGTAAGTCACTATTGAACATTATATCACTGTAATAAGTTTCAGTAGCAAATATTTATATTTCAGGGTGGAAGGGAGGTGCTAGGGAGGACTGTTGTCCTCATAGGTTCAAGTGAGTGCTTGAACACAGGGAGTTGTAGCTTCCATCTGGTTATAGCCGGAGAAACTAGGGTGGCAGGGTGGTGCAAGGGAGAACTATTGTTCTCTGTTATACAGGTTGGCTCCTGTATTATTGGAAGTTGGTGCTTCCATCCAGTTGGTGTTGGAAACACTCAGGGATTTGGTGCTTCCTTCTAGTTGGTGCTAGAGAAACCAGGGAGTTGGTGCTTCCTTCTAGTTAGTGCTAGAGAAACCAGGGAGTTGGTGCTTCCTTCTGGTTGGTGCTAGAGAAACCAGGGAGTTGGTGCTTCCTTCTAGTGGGTGCTAGAGAAAATAGAGAGTTGGTTCTCTCAACAAGTAGCAGCTTGCAAAACTGAGGTTGTAGCCTCATTATGAGTTGGTGCTCATATGTATGATAATGTAAAGAATGTAACTATTACTTGTCATATAAAGAAAAAGAGGTTTTTACCCTGTATGGGTTTCCTCGGCAAATATCTGTCTCTTTGTTTCTCATATATGTGAATGATGCTGAAAGTGCCATTGTTTATTTCCCTGCATTATTGTGATCATCATTCAGTGTTTCTGCAATGAGTTTAAAAGAAGCATAATTGTTTAAGCATGGTAACAATTGATTCACCGCCCCCCTCTTATTTGTCCAATGGAGTATTTGACGGATATGTGTTTGTTGTGTGTAGATGTGGGACCAATGCGACCTACGAACTATGCGAGGAACATGCGTCGTCCTCGGCAAGGGGCTGCAGCTACCGCCGCAGGGGGACCAATAGTAGGACGAGATCTTCCAGTCGGGGAGGTTGAGAGGGTGTTGAGATGAGTCAAGCATAAATTTATTGTGCTCACTCGCACAGTCACTATGGAAGAGATTGAGGACTTGCCACCATCTATGCATCCTCATGTAGTGGGGGCACCACGAACGTGGGTCCGATTGTTTCGGCGTTTGGTAAACGTCCTAGATCAGTACAACAGGGCCCACAGGGCCTGACCTTAGTTAGACTTTTCACGTGTCGAGAGGACTACTTTTATATATGTTTTGAGGGCATAAGCCCCGTGACTCGTTATTGGTCATATTTTTTAGGCACTTGCATCCACCTATGTACTCTGGTGACTATGATTTTATATATGGATTTTTTATGTCTTTTTTGTGGCTTATGGATTATTTTTGCAAAATGTTTATTTACATGTTTATGTGTATGTCATTTCATATGTGTGCAAGATGCCAATCTAAAATTTGATTAGATAGAGGATCTGTAATTTGGTTTAAAATCCTAGGAACATGAAAATATTTAATATAATCAAAGCTTTGTTCTAAGTGACGTACCCTAAGGAATCGTTGGTGTAACGTCAGATGATGAACATAGTAGACTCTATTTAACTGAGACACAACCAACTAAGCGTCAAGGTAGACCCAAATATGAGAGATACCAAATGACAAGGCATCATGAAGAAACTCAATAACTACACTATACTCAACGACATTATTTGTGGTGTCACCTAAGCATATACCTCCGAAAGATAACAACTAGCCTCGAGGTGAAAATATTACCCAAGCCATCACTACTGCATTTGGGTCAAATTCCGACGATGCGTTCGATGCAATTGCCACTTTTTATTATCGAAAGACCGACAAACCTCCGACCCCCTCAAACGTCGTTTCACATGACGTCGATTTTTCGACGACCTAGTTTTCATCTATATTGCGACGTTTCAAACGTGGAAAGAGCGACGTTGCAAACATGGCAAGAGAGACGTTGCAAATGTGGCAAGACCGACGTTTCAAATGTGGCAAGAGAGACGTTGCAAACGTGGCAAGAGAGATGTTACAAATGTGGCAAGACCGACGTTTCAAATGTGGCAAGAGAGACGTTGCAAACATGGCAAGAGAGACGTTACAAACGTGGCAAGACTGACGTTTCAAACGTGGCAAGAGAGATGTTGCAAACGTGGCAAGAGAGACATTACAAACATGGCAAGACCGACATTTCAAACGTGGCAAGTGAGACACTGCAAACGTGGCAAGTGAGACATTTCAGACGTGGCAAGAGAAATGCTTCAAAGGTGGCAAGATTGACATTTCAAATGTGGCAAGAGAGACATTTCAAAGGTGGCAAGAGAGACGTTCTAAAGGTGGCAAGATCGACGGGATGAGGTATTATCTCTGACGTGGTTGCTATGGGAGTGACACTCTTGAACGTCGCAAGAGAGACATCTTGGAAAATCTTGGAGGTCGAAAGAGAGACGTCTTGGACATGGCAATAGTGACGGGAAGAGAGTGAAAGACGTCACAATTGTCCTAAGTGACCGTTGGTATTTTGACTTGGTGAACATACTAAGGTGACCGTTGGAGGGGAAAACCTAGTTTCCAAAACATCGCAATTGCGACATACATCTTCAAAAATGTGGCAAGAGAGACGTTCCAGTGGAAAATGTGGCAAGAGTGATGTTAATGTGGCAAGACCGATGTTAACGTCACAATTGTGACATACGTCTTCACAAACGTGGCAAGAGTGACGTTCCAGTGGAAAACATGGCAAGAGAGACGTTCCAGTGGAAAACGTGGCAAGAGCGACGTTAACATGGAAAGACCGACGTTAACGTGGCAAGAGAGACGTTAAGGTGGCAAGAGTGATGTTATCGAGCAACATGACTTTTTTTTTTTATAAATTTCTTCTATTTTGCGACAATATGGACAATTTTGTCCATAACGCCGCAAATAAAACGTCGAAATTTTTACAATATGTAGTAGTGCATGGAGGCAAGCCTCTGAGTGTGCCAGATAGCACCATCTACGTACCCAATGAACACCTTGGATTCACTTGACATCTGCCACAATGATGAAAGATACATCAAAAACACTTCATCCATAACACTAAAAGAAACTAGAAAGTAATATTACAAAGACTATACATATGTTACAAAAAGTTACCCATGGTGACCTGCCTATGAGTACTACTTCTTGAGGTAGAGTCCATTTCTAGGCTCTACCAAAGCATTCCCTTCAAAGTCAACCAGATGATAAGCGCCCTTCCTAAGAGCCTATTTTATGATGAAAGGTCCGAACCACATGGGTTTGAATTTTCCTGCCCCCAGCGGGTCCTTATCTTGGTCGTAGACCAGGACAATGTCACCTTCAGTGAAAATCTGAGGACGAACGGACCTATCATACTGACACTTGAATTTATGCTTGTAAGCCTTGTTGGCCAGGGCCACATCACGACGCTGCTCATTGAGTTGCTCAAGGTATAATAAACGTTCTTCAAGTGGAGAAGTGTCTGGCAATAATTGTACTACCAACTTTAGGGACGGGATCTGACATTCGATAGGCAAGACTATTTCTAGCCCGTAAATGACTTGAAAGGGTGAGAAACCAATTACAGTCTTAACAGATGTTCGGTAAGCCCATAATGGTGAGTATAACATCAAATGCCAATTTGACTTGGCTGAATTGATCGTTCATTGTAGGATGGTCTTGAGAGATTTATTCACAGCTTCTACCTAACCATTTGATTGGGGGTAGTAGGGTGACGAATGTTCTTCCCGTAACCCAAGCTTTGACGCTAACTCAGTCATCATCTGATTCTGAAAGTGACTGCCATGGTCAGTGAGAATCTCCCTCGGGATGCCAAACCTTGCTATTATCTGGTTGAATAAAAAGAGAGTTGCAGTCTCTCCATCATATTTAAACATTGGCATAGCTTCGACCCACTTCATGAAGTAATCGACGAATACGATGATGTAATAGTGCCCCCTTGCTGAAGGAGGGTTGCATGTAGTGTAATCAATCCCCCACTTGGTGAAGGGACCAACTGTGATGACAGGAAACATGGGAGTGGGATGTGCCCTCATCTTCCGAGAGAAGATCTGGCACATGTGGCACTTCTTGACCATTTCTATACAATCTTTGATTAGTTTCAGCCAGAAGTAACCTGCTCGTAGAATCTTTTAGGTTGTTTCCAACCCAGACAAATGACCACCACAGGATCTGATATGGCAATCGTTAAGCATGATAACTGCTTCTTCGTGAGTGAGACATCGACGCAGGATACAGTCTACACCTCTCTGACACAAAGTATCATCGAGTATGAGATAATTCTTAGCCTAATGGCATATGCATCGATGGTCATCATGAGAAGCAGAGGTGGGGCACTTCAAAGTCTGGAGATAGATAAGTATATCTCCATAACAGGGATCCGAAGAGGTGATCAAAAACATATCTCCTCTGATAGGTGACTCTTCAGGCACAAAATCACCTGACTCAATTGGAAGTTCCGAAATAAGTTCTGCGAAGACCAGTGACTTTTTGGATTTCGCTGAAACGAAATCTAAGTCAAAATCCTAGAGGACGACTATCCATCTACTTATCTTTCTACCTATTACCTGTCGTGTCAACATGTACTGGAATGGATTCATGACAGCAATGATGGTGGTCTTGTGAAACAGAACGTAATGATGGAACCGTTGAACAGCATGAACTGTTGCCAACGCAAGTTTTTTGATATGAGAATAATTGAGTTCTGGTCCTATGGGGCCTCGGCTCAGGTAATAAATCATATATTCTGAGAATAGGTCATCCTCATGAACTAAGACCATGCTGATGGTTGACTCTGCTACAACCAGGTATAAGAAAAAATATTTGTTATAGTTAGGTGGCCGAAGCAGAGGGGCAGTCGTGAGGGCATGTTTCAATGCATCAAAAGAGCATTGGGCGGCATCGTCCCAATGAAAAGGAACTTCTTTCTTTAGTAAGTGCATAAATCCCTTTGTGATCTCGGCATAGTTGGAAATGAAACATCTTAAAAAGTTCGCCTTGCCCTGTAGATTCTGAAGTTGAAGAATTGTACGTGGGGGAGGCAACTGAATTATTGCCTCAACCTTGAGAGGATTGACCATGATCCCTGTTGTTGATACTATAAAACCTAACAATCGTCCTAATGCTACGCAAAATCTACACTTGTTTGGATTCAAAAGAATCTGGAAGTAGCGACAATGCTCAAAGATGATTCATAAGTGTGCGGGATGATCCGTTCTTTTGTGAGATCAAGATGCTAAATCATCTAAATAGGCCTCCACTATATTCTTGAGGTCATGGAAAGCAAAATACATGGCCCGCTAAAAGGTTTCTCCAGCATTTTTGAGACCAAAAGGCATCTTACGATATGCAAATGTACCCCATGGAAAGATGAATTCCATTTTGTGTTGGTCTTCGGGTTTGATTTGTATTTGGTTATATCCCAAAAAACCGTCCATGAAAGAGAAGGCCTCACAACCTGCACATTCATCAATTATCTGGTCAATAAAAGGTGTGGGGAAATTATCTTTGGGATAGGCCTTGCTTAAATCACAGAAGTCTGTACATACACGAATCGTGCCTTGTTTTTTATTGACCGGCACGGGGTTTGATACCCATTGGGTCAAATAGATAGGATAGATAAAACTGGATTTTAGTAGTTTCTCAACTTCAACCTTAATGGCTACTGCTTTCCTGGGGTTAAATGAATGAAGATTCTACCGGACAGGCTTGGCATATGAATAAGTTGTGATTTCATGTTCGACTATTTTTGGATCGATGCCTGGCATTTCCTCGTAAGACCAGGCAAAAACATCACAAAATTCTTTAAATAGATCAGTGTAGATTTGAATCTCTATGGGGGAGCAGTCAGCTCCGATGAAAACATTCTCCACGATGCTAGGGGTTATTGAGATATTGATTGGTATGGTTTCGACGATGTTTTCCATATTACCCTCAACATAGACCTCGTGTGTAGCTAAGGGATTAATAGGAAAAGACCTATCTTCAGTCATAGTCAAGGTGAATTCTTCGGCCTCGATTCTGCTTAACTCTGGGAGAAAGTATGATCTATGATGAAGATCATCCTAGGGTTTGTCTAGATTAATCATTGCTTCAATTATTTCTTCGTCAGAGGGAAAGACTAAGTCTAACGAATCAGTGTCAGTGAGAGAACCTTGAGCCCACATAAGCTCTAGAAGTGGATCGAACTCTTGTGCAGGAGTTGGATCTGGGTTGGATGAAGTTTGTTGGACTAAAGAGTATGCTACTTCAGCTGTAGACAAGGGCATGGACATGCCCGGGTGCCCTGTCCCCTCCATCGGGGTTGATGGGGAAGGAAGTATCCATGTATCGGTGAAGTAAGTCCTGCGTAATGAAAAAACTTGGAAAATCTCAACCATATGGTGGTTGGATATGAACTTGACATCGCCTTGAGAGGGTGGGTAATCGAAGGTACCCATCAAAGATGGGCACAAACCAACCCCTACGTTGACTACGCCTGGTTGAGGATTATCGATCATCGGAACTACAGACACCCCCAATGAAGGGTCAAGTCTTGAGAAAGACAATTGATCAATGGTTACAATCCAGTCTTCATGTGGAAACAACAAGACCCGAAAAACTGTAGCAACCACTTCTTGCATGGCATAAGTCCAAATCCTTCCTAACAAGAGATTGTAGTCGAGGGACGCATCGACTACTTCTACCTCAATGCACATGGTATTTCCTCCTAATTGCACAGGAAAGGAGAGAATGATACCATGTGGTCGGAAAGAATGACCGTCGAAAGCAGTGAGAAGAGTAGGTGACGGAGACAAAACGGGCTGGTCAATGGCCTTCTAACATGTCAGCAACATAACACATGTCGAGGCGCCCTCATCAACCACCGTGCGGAAAATATTGCGAGTAAAATTTTTCATGGGGTGAGCCACTACTGTCTGAAACGCTACATGGTAAGGCAAATAGGTTTTTAAGTCGGTTGTATCTAGCATGATGGTACCCAGATTACAAGTCTCGGTAGATCCTAAAGAGGTTAACAAAGCTTTCCTCTGAGAAGGGTAGCTTTGGAGGACCTCCAAAGAGGACATCACACAAGGGGTTTGAGACAAATCCTCCACCACAGAATAGTTCTAGGTGGCCCTTGCATTCGGGTTGTGAGAAGCTTTCTTGAACGTGCCTTTTGGGATGCGTGTCTTTTTTTCTCCCAAATTCTTCTCAATCTGTAGAGGAAGAGAGGGGAGTTCGGCTTCTTTTCCCTTCTCATAAGTGCTTGGTTTACTGTAGTCATGCGCTCTAGTCAATATGAAAGCATCACCCTTCATCATATATATATCCGCGGATGCAGGATTGTTTGAATATGAAGAGGGTCCTTGACTTCCCCCTTCAGTGCTTGTAGAGGCTTGGGTTAGGTTTTTCCCATGCTGAAATGGATTGGTTAACACAACAGGTTGTTTCTATGTCACAAAATTTTGGGCCTCTACAAGCCGGGGACATAGGTGGGTCAGGTGGTCTTCCGCACACAGGTTGCACGGATACCTCACCTTTCGTTTCTCAGTGCTGCCCCCACCAGCATTATCAGTGGGTTTCTTATCCCCCTTACCTTTCTTTCATTGTTTTTTCTTTCCTTTAGGCTGCTGGGTGGCCTTTGGATTTATCGATTGCACTATGTGTACATCCGACATTTTAGTAGGGGGACCAGCCAAAACAGTAGTTTGGCTAGCCACTATGTGTTGTATAGACAATTGCTGCAACTGCTTCGTCAGTTGCTCAGTGGGCTTTGTTTGTGATGAACCAACAATACCATCGGCATGTGGTCCAACTCTCTGTCTGGTTTTATCAAGTATTAAGTGTGGCGCACCTGGAAAGATCTCATATAATAAATGAGACTGAGAATAGATGAGCTCAAGCTATTGAGTTCTCATGATGGCGTCTTCTTTGGAAAACACTCCTGAAGTCGTGACGTCTTAAGGAACCAAAGATGTCACGACTTAAGGAACCAAAGACTTAAGGAACCACTCGAGTAGGAATGCTGGTGGGATTGGTACCTTAATTAAACTCTTCCGACGTCTCCATTCTCGGATGTGATCAGAGATATGGTCCTCTTTTGTCTGTGCGAAATTGGCCAACAATTTTGTGCCAGCGTCGTATCTCATGAGTAATTGGAAATGGTTTAGGAAGGCCATTGCCAATTCTCCAAAGGAAGAGTATCTTGAGCGGTCGAGCTCAATGTACCATTTCGTGGCACTCCCAATGAGAGTACATTGAAACAATCACAACTATACAGAGTCGTCTTTCAACAAGTTAGATGAGCACCAAAGGTGGACGGTAGTCACATGATTGCATTGATATTCATTCGTCTTGGCCTTGAAATTTGGTATGTCCGAGGGTAACTTCATCGGCATAGGGGTCCAACACGAATCGTGACAGATAGGGTCATTCAACAACCTTGTCAAGTCTGGAAAATGCAAGGTTTCCAGGAAAGGTAGTTTGGGTTATTGGTGATAACTTGAGAAAAAGGGACCTGGAGTTTGACTGGCACCAGGTTGCCAGGAAAAGTTCGACTGCTGGCTTGGGTTCTGGTAAAAAGCATGGCCATGACCAGTGTACAAATTCTGTGTGTGAGGAGACATCATCGACTGATTCCAAAAATAGGACATAGATGGACGGGTGTGCATTACATTCAGAGGAATTTGGGAAGGGTTTCCCCATGCCGATCCCGTGGGGATAGGCATAACACGTTGTTTGAGGTTCCATTGACTGTGGAAATAATTTCCCCAGATTGACATTCCTGATGAAGGAACGGATCCCTGCCAAAAATTCCAAGGCCCTGAAGTGGAAGAAGTTCCTGGGTTTTCCCCCTATGCAGGAATAGTACCCTGCCTAGGAATAGGTTGTCCATAACCAGGGTTTCCCCCAGTCGAGAAAGTAGCTGATGAGAAGGCGTTATTACCAAATGAACCAAACAAAGAAAATGGTGTCGAAGCTACCTGCATATTATGCGAAGGCAGTCCTTGAATCCCTGCTCCAAATAAACTATGGTGTGCAGGTGGCCCGGTGGATTGTTGATGCATGCCACTGAGCGAAGGGGACGAAGGAGGTATATGACCTCCCCCGTAAGGGAAAGAATTAAAAGGAGCTGAAGTGCCCCCCATGTGACCTTGCAGAGAAGCATTAGAGCTCCCTGCCCCCAGACCTAAAGTCTATGAAGTGGAGTAGGAAAGTACGTCAGGACTTGTACCTGAGCTAGGCATCCCGTATGAGAACAGAGGGCTTGTCACACTTGGTGGGAAAGGGGTTGTGGCCACCACCATAGACGGGATCAGACCACTATGTGAGGTAGAGGCAGTCGAGACCATGGTGGCTCAGATTGATGATGGTGGGTTAGGAGGTGGAAACTATTCTATGGTGACAACCGTAGTGGGAATTGAAGAATTCCCAGAGGGAGTGACACATTTGTTTCCATTGCTGCGTGCGACACTGTCTGGCACTCGTAAGGGTGAATCGGTACGATGATGGGTCCCAAAATATTAGTGGTTGGAGTTTCAGGTGGAATAAGAGATTTCAGGTGGAACAAGAGTTTCTGGATGTTGGTCAGGCACAATTTCTTGTGACCCAGTTGCTTCAAAAGACCCTTGTTGGTCTATCTTTCACCTTAGTGGTGGTGGGGGTGGCTCTAGTGTAACTGGTGATAGGCCCTAAAGCCTTCGTGACTGGTGGAGCTCGTGATCCTCCACTATGTGAGAATATCAAAGACACTCTAGGGCTGTCTATTCATTCAAAAAACAACACACACTAAAAAGTCCCTACAAGATAAAACAAGCAAATACTAAACTAATTGGAAGAACAATTACAACAACCAACACTAGAGAAACTTACCAGTGCAAGTGAAACTAGAACACAGAAGCACCCTCTGGGTATAATCTGCAAAATGTGGCCTGATGTTTGTCCTAGGTACCATGGTATACCCCCGTAGTCACCTTTGTATGTCCCTAAAAAGATAGGCAACTAGGTTGCCAGTGCACGAACAATCACCAGGTGGGTATAGTCGAAAGTTGGGTAGACCACAATGAGCAGGGTCTCGAGCCTAAAACCTGTCAAGGGTATCGAAAGCAAGTGGTCCAAAATACAACTAAATACCTTGAACAGATTCGAGACCCACGAAGCTCAGTGGCAAATGCAATCGACGGAATCCCAAGACAAGCCCTCTATATGTGTTCTCCACTATGATTGGTCTAGCTTTGGAGGGGTTATCTCCGCTACCTTCCCGCACCTGACCTCGTGTTTATCCACTGTGTTAGAGAGGGGTCCTGGATAACTTTCACAATACTGGACTTTGACACTCCCTAACTTAGACTCCAATGTTTGATTTTAATGGCCTTGAAGAGTTTCCTCTCCAACCTAATTCAAGGCCCTAACCCTAAACTAGTTTGTTGACCCTACAAACATAAAAAGTCTAATGAATTTTAGATTTAGCATTAATTTTTATGGCTTGTCTTAATTCAAAGGTTATGAAAGTGAAATTAATGATGCTTTAAAAGACAGAAGAAAAATAAACAGAAAGCTGGAAACAAAAACCTTTACTTCACTTAACTCTTAAACAACTTTTCAACCTTAAAATGTTTTCTAAGATCTTTGAACAACAAACTCAAAGAAGGATTTCACTCGACTACAAGCTGCTTATGATCTAAGTAAAATGTCAAGAACTTATGAAAGCAAATACTTTTCCCTGGTTACTAATGCAAAACAACATTTTTTAACCAACACAGAAATAAAAGTTTTTTTTTTTATTTGAATGCTCACAAAGCAAAAAAGAAAAAATACCGACAAGTCAAAGCCAAGAAAACTTTCTAGCCTAAGCGTATATCACAAAGAGTCACTTTTAAAAAATCACACAGAAGCAAATTAAAATTGGACTCTCACACTTGTCTAAAAATCCTATAACAGAAAATTTTTAAGGAAAACTTCTAAATGAAAAATTAAAGCTATTGTTGTGATCAAACCTAAGACATTGACCACTATGACAAAGACCCAAACCTAAGAGGTATAATTCTTGTCAAAAGAAAGGATGATTGCCTTACCTTCAACACAAATTCTCTACATAGGCACACTGCTGACAGTACACACAGCAAGCGTGTGCATGCGAGCTGAGTAAAGTCAGAGAGTGTGTACACGTGTGTTGGCCTTATACAGGCTACGTGTATATTTGAAACTTTGAAAAAAATAAAAATCCAAGCAAGCCAGCCCAGGCAGAGACTCTTGGTACTGAGAACCAGAATCTCTTGAAGGCTCAGACACTTACTTTAAGCAGAAAAAGAAAACAATTCAAGGAAAACTTCACAAAACAAGCCAATCCGAGGTGAAACCTAAGTTATAGACTGCAAAAAAAAAACACTAGAAAGAGTCCCAGAAAACCCTTGAGAAGGACTAATTCTGATAGGGGAGAGGATGACTGCCTCTTTTAAAAAAAAAAATCTGGAATCATACACGCGACTGTCACCTCCTCAGCTAGCATGTACATGTGGGCTGTGAGAATGTAGGGTGCTGGTACACACGTTCAGACCTTATATAGGCCACGTGTACATCTGTGGGTCCTGAAAAAAAAATTACAATCAAGCAAAGGAACAAAGATAACTGGTATGGAAGACCAAAATCTCTGTTAGCTCAGACTTTTGTAGAAACTTTAAAAATAGGAAAATGAAACTAGTTCTTAAAAATACCCAAAAATATCCCCAGGAACCCTAGAGATATCCCCACTATGGTCACCAATTTTGTTGTGAGTGGGAAATCCCTCTACAGACTAACACTTGGGATTAAATTGTGCATGCAGAAAAAACCTAAAGATTTCTACTTTCTACCGTTATCCCAGACCTAATCCCCATTATTCTTAAGAAAACACCTATTTAAGAAGATCAAATGAGCATACCTTATTTCGGGCATTTGATGTAGATCCCTCCTTACGCTTGATCATTTTTTGATTGCAGCTCTCCTCCCAAGGCTGACCTGCATTCACATAAAACAAACAACAAACTCCACATGCATTTGATATATAGATTAATGGGTTAGAGATTCGATAAACAAGTACACAATAAACCATGAAAACCTCGTATGGTGGGACGGGAAAAGTATTTCTTTATTATTAACTTCAACAAATCAACTTACAATGATGAAGCTGGCTACTGCTCCACGAACCTGGTCCTGGGCTCCTCTTCAATTGTCCTCCATATTCTTTGCTCTATCTTTCTCTTTGCACAAGGAAGGCTAAAGGGTATGGACAAAGGGAATATGCAATTGGGTATAGTTTCTTTACTATGATTCTCCTCCTCCAAATGGGACCCCTAACCCTTCTTTTATAGGCTAGACTAAGCTAGGTATTTGGACGAACCCTCGGCCATGTATGGCTAAAAGGTAAAGTTAACTCACCCAAATATGTGTGTTCCGTCGACAACTTTCCTTTTTTCATGCTTTTCTAGGTACACGGGGGTTGTTTTGGGTCAGCGAGCATGTACATGCATACAATAATAGAGAAGGGTGCGTCGACCTTTATAAAAAAGTGTTTTTAAGAAGAGGTGTTTAACAATGCTTTGGCAAAGAAGGAATCTGAGATGGCCTGATGCAAGGTAATCATGTCTGGTGCAAATTAGGGTTATAACAAACCTTTAACCTTAACTCTAAACTTTTCCATGGACAAGAGCCCCATCGAAGAAAATTCTAATAATCAAAGGTAGTTGTTTAAGTAAAGTTGATCTTTTCTTAAAGGATTTAAATAATGAATTACATCTCCTAAGTTATATGGACAACATTGAAGACCTCTATCATAATTTTACAACTTCCCTTTCCACTTCTAATAACAAATTATCTTTCGAGGTTCCTGTAAAAAGAATAAAAGAAAAACCAAGCCTTTGTATGATAAGGAATGTAAAATTGCTAGTATAATGAATCCTTAAAACATGATAAGATCAATATGTACAAATCCCTAATTAAATGGAAAAAAAGGTACTATGTGAATAAAAGGAAAGAGAATCTTTTACATCTATCTAAACTTGATCCTAAGAAGTTATGGAGGAAAACTCTAATTTGAAATACTAAAGAAAATAATATGATTCCCTTGAGGGACTGGAATTCTTACCTTAAAAGTATAAATATGAGTTCCCTAATGCCATGGACATCATTCTTATTGTTCCGATAGAGGATGAAGTTTTTTCTTTGGATGACATAGATTTCGGGGTTAAGTGGCTTACAAATGGGAAAACTAAGGACATTGAAGGCTACCAAGATGAAATTTTTAAAATCGAAGGGCCTATCCTCATCACTCACTTACACAAGATCTTCAATTTAGTAGTCAAGAAGGAATTCCCTAAAATATGGACACAAATGCTCATTGTACCTATTTTTAAAAATGGGTATAGAAACATTCCCTCTAATTAGAGGACCATTATGATTAGCCCAATTTTATCCAAGCTATATAAAATTATTCTAGAAAAGAATATTACCCTATGGATAGAAAGTCATGGTAAAAGAACTAACGGCTAGCTCATATTTAGGAGATAACATTCAACTGTGGACTACCCTGTTAACCTTAGAATCATTGTAGAGGAGTTTCACAATACAAAAACCAATCTTTTTTGTTTTTTTGTTGACTTATAAAATATTTTGACATAGTACTCACGAAAAACCTTTGGGATAGATTGGAAGAGATAAAGTACCTTTTGAGTTGAGGGCTATTGCAATAAGGTTGTATAAGAATTGTATTTCCAATTTTAAGAAAATTGAGGGCTAGTCGAAAGAAATTAACTCTAATATTGGAGTCAAGCAAGGTTGTCCCTTGTCCCATACCCTTTTTGGCATATACATTGACAAGTTAAAAGATTGTTTGGAAGAAGTTGTGTTAGGCCAACTCTCACTGGTATAACCATCAATATTATTCTTTATGCTGATGATATTGTTCTTATGGCGAGTAGTCCCCACGATCTTGGAAAGAAACTAAGAATCCTCAAAGATTTTTTCTCCAAATGGGTATGACTGTTAATAATGAAAAAACAAAAGTCATGATCAATAAATCCAATAATATCACATATGATAATTTGGTACATGACAGCAACAACTTGGAGGAAGTGACTTCATACAAATATCTTGGAATCGATATTCACCTCAAACTCTACTGGAATTATAGAATTGAGAAAAGAATAAATGGAGGATGGAAAGATTATTATGAGCTTGAAAACAATTGTAAATCAAACGATATTTGGATATGGGATAAGAAAAAACTCCTCTGTGAGAATCTTGTTACTCATTTTATTCTATATATATGTAAAGTTTTGGGATGTAGTATCTTTAGGGAGTCATGGAGAAAGAAAGAGAAGACCCAAAAGAATTTAATAACCTATAATCTCAAAATTATAGGAAACATGCCTGTTGGCACAGGGCTAGACCCAAGGTTCAACGCTTCAACAACGCACCAACAAAGCCCTAACTACCGACCCTTTTGGCAATACTTGTGAAGCAGATGAAGTCTCACCTAGGTAGAGGTAGGGGGGGTGCAAGATTCATGTGTCTACAACCGAGCTGGAACACAGATCTGTGATTACAACACTTAATCGAGCGCTTATCTAATAACATGCATTAGTTATTAAACCTTATTCACATCGCAGGTTAAACCCTTATTACAGACTAGCACAGTAACAATCAAGATTTAATCACATCCAACCATTTAGAACATAGCATCAACTCAGATCTAGAATTCATCATTTATAAGCACTAAGCGTCCATAGATCTATCTATCATACATAAATATCAGTGCACTAAGCAGGTAAATACATAAACAATATGAACAATATTGCACAAAGAACATCAACACACGATATATGTGGTTCACCCCAGTGTGGGGATATGTCCACCAACTCTTCTTCTTCTTTATTGGTCTTCAATCTCCTTACATTCATCTTCTCCTGTGCACAAATCTACAGAGATTAGCTTCACACTAGACAGGTGATCTGCGCACATCACACTAGATCCACCTTCCTCAAAACCAGGTCAAGGCATAGAGCCAACTCCTCAATAGCACAAAACCTTACATGCAATGTATGTGCACAAAGAACCTTACATTCTCTTGCACTAAGCCAATTACAAGTCTTTGAACATAGCTAACACTTATTCCCCTTCTTACATTGCTTAGCTATCTATTTATACATTTACAATGAGGCCTAAACATGGGTAAACACATGGGATGACATCCCATACCCGTTACATAAACCCTAATAACCCCAAAATCCCGCCAAACGAGTGAGATCCCACGATCGCAGCTCCTCCTGTGCGCTCCATCTTTGACCAGCCTATCGAAGTCCCAAAAATGGTCAAACATGACCAATTTTCTCTCAAAACTTGGTCGAGGGCCAACAAGCCCCCAACACTCACCTGTGACTCATCCCGAGTCACTCATATATGGGCAGGGATGCTTCAAAGGCCTCGAGCTTAGCTCGAGATGCCTTGACTTTCTACTTCGCTAGAGCCTCCTTCTCGGTGAACCCCTGAATGACTTGCTCAGTAACAGGCCCTTCTAGGCGTTGTTCCACTTTCGCAACCAGTCGGTCTAGCTGCGAGCCTTGTCCTTCAACTTCTTCAAAAATCATTCAGGCTTCATCCTGAACTGCATGGAGTGTTTGTGTCACTTCCATAACCTTTCTCTATATAGTAGTAACATGTTGCTAGACTGTGTGTTGCTCCTGCAACCTCTTCATCTTCTCAACGACAGTAAGTAGCTTCATCTGTGCTTGTACAGTGGACACCTGTTGCTTCACCTACTGGAGCTGTGCCTCTAGTTTCCTTAGCTCTGGATCTTCTGCAAGGCACTCATAGGTCTATGCACTTCAATCACTTAGTTGCTAACACTCTGAGGCCAATGTCCTGATCCTTTCTACTACTTTCCTGGTAACTTCTTCCCTCTGATCGCGCACTTCTTGTGGAGTGATCGGTACTACTTGGATTTCTAGATCCATTACTCTTGCTTGAAGCTGTTGAATAGCCTTAGCGAGATTCCCCACTTGTATCTCAGCTGAATCTTTTTCCTCCTGTGACAAGCCCGAAATAGAGCGAAGTGCTTTAGTGACTGCCTCTTTAACCCCAATGTGCTCTACGAGCAACTGGCCTTTCTCTTTCTGGATTTTATTTTTGTCCTCCTTGAACATCACCCTAAGTTCATCTTTCTCTTTCTACACAACTCGAAGTTGTTCTAGGACCTCCTCCTTTTATTTATTTAAGGCCTATATGGATTTCTCCTTTTCTTCTTGGACTCGACGGAGTCGAGCCTCAGATGCATCTCCTAATGTTTGTAATTGGGTTGGCTCATTACCCAATTCTACACTTTCTGCTGAAGAAGGCGCAGTAGGCACTGCATGGCTCGAATGGATAGCTTGTTGTATATACTTGATCTCCTTCTCTATTATGTCATACAATTTTTCTTGGTTTGCTTCATGTCTCTATAAGATATCCTTTGAGGCATATTCTATAGCTATGATGATGAGCTGGATATCGTCCACTGTGGGCACACTCTGCGACTGAGGCTTATTGGCTCATGTCTTCTTCTGTGCTGAGGGTTTCTGTGAAGAAAAATTCCTTTTATTTGATGTCTCGACCTCTGTAAGGGGATCCTTTGGCAGTTTCACTTCTCCTTTATATTGCTTGTTTCCTTCTTCCCCTCCTTCCTCTTGGTTCACTTCATCTCCTCCTCCTCCTATAGGTGAGTCAGCTGCAGTTTCCTTTGATGTGTTTTCCTTCTCATCACTTTCTATGTCCCGTAATTCCTCCTTTTTCTTATTTTTATTTGTGCTGCTCTGTCCATCATACTCAGTCTGGGTGACCAAAGGACTTCCAATGATGTCGGGGTCAGAGAGTTCTGCATGTTCAACCGATACAAGGAATTGTGCTGGCCATTCTTTGGTTATCTCTTCCATGTCTTCCTCCGTCAACTTATAATAAGATTGAATCTCCTCCTTACTTTCATCTCTGTGTGCGGTGATGTAGATGAAGTGTCATTCCGTGTAGAATTTTTCTAGTGGCCTACATTGATGCAAAGTATTTGGGGTCATTTGGGGGAATGATTCAATGGCATGCTTCAGTTGTAGGTAGTAAGTGTGGAACACCTCATTCGATTGCCACTGATTTTATATATCACTCGTGTACCACAAGGTGGAGAACCTTGCAACGAATGACTCTGATGGATCGACTTTCACAAAGGATGCTCCTTCCAGCATTTTCCAGGCAACAAATGCGATTAAAATTAGTAACCAATTGAAGTGAAACTTGTACCATTGTTCTTGTGCTTCATGGTAGTCCTTTTCCATCTTGTTGATGAGGTAACTTTCCCAGTTCATCTGCATTCCTTCGACAGAATTCCCTGCGAGGTCAACTACGAACCTCGTGACTTGTGTTGGCCGATTATTTCTGATGAGTTTTCTAGTGATCAGTTGGCAAGCAAGGCGCACTGCACCATCCTGGATAGAGGCTACCTTGTAGCCTCACTTACCCTTCTCTACATCACCATAGTTTTCTTTTATACGTTGGTCTAAGGAGAAATCTGATGTCTTCCCTGAGTAGAACTTGCGAGGGTTCGTTCCTTGCATGATCAATCTAGTGATCAAGTGGATTAGCGTCGGATCCACAATCATGCACCTATCAAACCACAAATACCCTCTATGGTAGCATGAAAGGAGGAGTTTAATGAAAGCATTAACCTCCTAATGTCGGTCGAAGTGGGGGATATTCATCACGTTCAAGATCATGGATCTTGCGAGATCCTTAATCCATGGTTGGGGAACTATCTTAGGATTCTTCCCAGTCGTCTTTATCAAGTGCCTATGCAGTGCGAGAATCGCATAGTTCTTCCGATCTCCGAGGTTGGAGTCACTCATATTGAGAGCTAAGATCAATCCCAACTAGGGTCCAACTGCGCGTATCCCCTTCGGGAGGTATGTAGTGATCAACGTGTATTCGAAATCACATGGGACACTGTCGTGGTTAACTACACCAACCAGAGGCAGGATGTAGTCAGGTAAGACCGACGGGATTTGCTTCACGTTAGCCAGATCATTGCGGTGTTTGCTTCGTTTCTCAGTAGCGTGACTGGAACGTCATCTAGTCGATGGGGTTGCTTGTAGTCTACCAATCGATGATGCCTATATTCCTATAGACATGAATTTATCATTCATGAGATCCATGAGAATTTCCTCCACCAACTTCTCTACTATGCTACATTTGCCCGACATTCACACGTGTAATAAAATAACTCAAGTAGGAGAATGGACAAGCAAGGTAATCAAATGAATGGTGAGGTCTAGACAACACAATGTGGTATGCAATCAATTATCTGCTAGCTCAGATATCTCAGTTTGCAAAAAGTGGTCCCGACACAGCGTCCGGCAATTTAAATAAGAAACATCATAACGGATTCCTTCAATGGGTAGGAATGCCTTAATCATTACTAATTGGGACGTTATGGTACGGTCTCAATGGTCCAATGGCGATCTTTTCATCGATAACTACATTTCTAGCCATTCTGTAGCATTATTCTAACATCGGGACGCCTCCAACAGTCATATAGCTTCGCTGTGGCGAAGTCCTATTCTGTGCAGCTCTGCTATTCCGACGAGGTTCAATTTCTAAAAGCCCGCCTTCTACAAAGTCTTCTCTAGAACTTCTTGTAGTTTTTCTAGATTTTCTTTCTTCTTACTAAGATTTCTGGCCTTCTTTCCTGTGATCTGAGTCTCTAGATTTCTCTTTCCATTCTTATTCTTACTTTCTCTTAGCGTAGTAAATTCACACTGTTGATGTTCTTTCATAGAGTTCAAATGTAATACCTCTTTTCTTACTATTTCCGAGGTGGATGCACTTCTTTCGTGGATGAACACGTTCTTTAAGCCTTCTTGTGTTCTTTCAACTTCGACAACTACTTCTCTTTCCCTCTGTTGCTTTGATTGATCTTCTTGTTCTTCTATTAGTCACTCTATCTTTCTAGCTATGAAGTCCCTTAATTCTTTCTTTTCCTATTCTATATCCTCTTCCTATGCTTTCCTTCTGATTTGATCCTTTTCAATCCAAGTCTTTCCTAACAAAAGTAAAAAATGGTCACTTCTCTCAGTGAACTTAATGACTTCAATTTCTTCTTCAGTTGATGTTTCATGGGAAATCATAGGCACATTAGTAACTATTCCACATAGGGTTATCATCTTTCCTTTAAACAATCCTATCCTTCCCAATGAAGGAACTATAACAGGCTTTCCCAAAATTTCCCAAGTGCTTTCTGGCATGATATTCACCTATTTTTCCTTATTCAAGACACAGTCTATGCCAAAGTCTCCTATGATTTTCTCTATGCACTTCTTTTCTTTCAATATCTCTGGTAAACTGACATCTCTACGATCATTCAGTGTTTCTTTCAACTGTAATAAAATAGTCTCTAATTCTTTCTAGTTTTCTAACATATCCTTAGCCTTTTGACTTTCTTTATAGTTTTCTTGTCTAAGGTTCATCTTTTCAACTTTATCAATCATTCTTGGGAAATACTCAACCTCATGACCAATAGCTTTACAACAAATACAAATTGGACCTATACCAGGGCATTCCTTAGGAAAATGTCACGGTCTTCTGCAATTATAACACATTGTCAATCCTCTCTTTCTTTTAAATGATCCCCAACCTTTCCTTTACTGCAAAGCGGGATCACAATGATGGGCCTAAAATTTGCAAAAATTCTTTCTAGGTTCCTGCATCCACTTGTTAGTCTAAAAATTATTTCTATTCATAGGAATAACACATCTTTCACTGTCTCTATCAAATTTATTCAGATCAAATATTTCTTCTAGTTGTGCCCTAGTTTTCAGACTAGGAAAAAATCTATCAAACATACCTAGATTCATAATTTTGAAGCAAAAATTTCCACTTATATTACCTTTATTAGAGCACAAAGATTTAAGATCTTACCTCTTTTCTTAATATCGGGTTTCTTTCTTAGCACAGAGCTTTGCAAGTTAAGTAGAATACTGTGCAATGCAACAACAGATCTATGCACAGAGCTTTCTCTTTTCATCAGTTCCCAACAATCACAGTTTCAGGTCTCGACAACAGAACCATTTGTTGGCACAGGGGCAGACCCAAGGTTCAACGCTTCAACAACACACCAACAAAACCCTAAATATCGGTCCATTCAAGAACACCTATGAAGCAGATGAAGTCTCACCCGAGGTAGAGGCAAGGGGGGGTTGCAGGACTCAAGTGTGTACAACTAAGCTAGGACACAGATCTGTGATTACAACACTTAAAAGAGCGCTTAGCCAATAACATGCATTAGTTCTTAAACCTTATTCACATCGCAGGTTAAATCCTTATTACAGACCAACATAGTAACAATCAAGATTTAATCACATCCAACCATTTATCACATAACATCAGCTCATATCTAGAATTAATCATACATAAACACTAAAGATCCATAGATCTATCTATCATACATCAAGATCAGTGCAGTAAGTAGGTAAATACAAAAACAATATGAAAAATATTGCACAAAGAACATCAACACAGGATATACGTGGTTCACCCCAATGTGGGGCTATGCCCAACAACTCTTCTTCTTCTTTATTGGTCTTCAGTCTCCTTACATTCGTCTTCTCATGTGCATAAATCCAAAAAGCTCAACTTCGCACTGGACAGGTGATATGTGTACAATGCACTAGATCCACCTTCCTCAAAACCAAGTCAAGGCACATAGCCAACTCCTCAATAGCACAAAGCCTTACATACAATGTATGTGCACAAAACAACTTACATTCTCTTGCACTAAGCCAATTACAAGTATTTTCACATAGATAACACTTACGCCCCTTATTACACTGCTTAGCTATCTATTTATACATTTACAATGAGGCCTAAACATGGGTAAACCCATGGGTCGACATCCCATACCCGTTACATCAACCTTAATAACCCAAAAAACCCACAAAACGAGTGAGATCCCATGATCTCAGCTCCGCCTGGGCGCTTCATCTTCGACCAGCCTATCGAAGTCCCCAAAATGGTCAAACATGACTAATGTGTTAATGTTTATGCCAGTATTATAGTTCTTTTCATTTCAATAGATAAGAGCATCATAAGAACAAGATCACTGAGAAATACACATTCACAAGAGACACAACATTTATCCTGGGAAACCCTCTAGGGGAAGAAAACTCAAAAAAAAGTTCCTTATCATAAATAGCTTATACAATGTTCAAGAGATAACTCAAACCAATACAGATATTCCTCCCCAAGAGATGCGCCACTCTTCTTCTCCTCTTTCTAACTGGTAATTGCAGCTTTCCTCATAAGATAATGAGCAAGTGAGTTGTGTTCAAATGATGTGCTAGCCTCCTTTATTTATACAAGTTCTGGCATGTGTGAAGTGTCTCTTCACTGGCAGGCCCGACTTCTTAATCTGGGTGGGAAAACCCACCTTTAATTAATTTTGGGTCTCAATAATAACTGTTGGGACCGACTTCTTATTCTGCCCATTATAATTGTCCGATGACCAATCTGCAAAAGGGGATTTGGTCCTAATACAATTACCGACATGATTAATCCACAATGGGGATTAATCCTAATAATAAAATAACAATAATAATAAGAATACTCTTCGCAGTTACATTATTTCAACACTCTCCCTTAACAACCAGGGTATTCTTCATCAGCATCAGGTGAGAGAGGTCGGCATCATCAGTGGCATTAGGAGGACAGTATCGTCAATATCATCTTGAAACATTGGCTACCATATTTACGTGTCATCGGAAGTTTTCTTCATTGGCAGCATCATCATTCTCGAAAGAATGCTATAATCATCTACATAAAATATGTATCAGTAAAAAATGATACCTCATCACAGCACTAGGCTGGCAGTACTACATTGGCTCAATGTCACAGCTGTTAAGCTGGTAGCTCAGTGTTAGTCACATAATGATTTACGTCTAACAACTAGGTCAGAAGCAAGGAATATCATCATCTCGCTTTATGTATAACAACTAGGTCAGAAGTGAGGAATCACAACGTCATGCTTTACATCTAACAATGAGGTCAAAAGCATGACTCATCTTGCTTTACGTCTAACAACGAGGTCAGAAGCAAGAAACACATCAACATCTCTCTTTACATCTAACAATGAGGTCAGAAGCGAGGAATCATCTTGCTTTACGTCTAACATCTAGGTTAGAAGCAAGGAATCCACAACATCATGCTTTACGTCTAACAGCAAGGTCAGAAGAAATGACTCATGTTGCTTTACATCTAACAGCGAGGTCAGAAGCAAGGAACACACAGTGTCATGATTTATGTCTAACAGCAAGGTCAGAAGCAATGACTCATCTTGCTTTACGTCTAACAGTGAGGTCAAAAGGAAGAAACACACAACATCATGCTTTACGTCTAACAGTGAGGTCAGAAGCAATGACTCATCTTGCTTTACGTCTAACAGTGAGGTCAGAAGAAAGGAACATATATATACTCCCTGTTTTAGGGAGCGTCCTTTTGGACTATACCAAGCTTATCTCGAAAGTGTTCAAACTTTACATGAGATAGAGGCTTAGCCAACACGTCAGCAACCTGTTCATCCGTGCTAATGTATTGGAGCTTCAAGGCTCCTCTCTATACCATGTCACAGATAAATTGATAGCGGATCTCTATGTGCTTCGACCTGTCATGGAATACAGGATTCTCTGTCATCTTTATGCAGCTCTGGTTGTCACATAGAATCACGGTTGCTCTCATCTCCAAGTCAAATAGGCCAATCAACAACTTTTGAAGCCATATAGCTTCGCAGCTAGCAGAACATGTGGCAATGTACTCTGCTTCCACTATGCTGAGAGAAATATTGGATTGCTTCCTACTCTGCCATGAGATCATGGCTGATCCCCAACTGAAATAGCATCCGGAAGTGCTTCTTCTGTCTGCAATGCTTCCTGCCCAATCTGCATCAGTATCTCCACTCAATGTGAAGTCATGATCTCCATCATAGTTGAGACCATAATCCATTGTACCTTTAAGGTACCTCATCACATGTTTTACAGCCACTAGGTGAACACGTCTGGGCTCTACCAGAAACTGACTCAAGGTGTTCACTGCAAAACAAATGTCTGGTCTGGTGTTCATCAGGTACATCGGTGATCCAATAATTTTTCTATACAGTGTGGTATTTATCAAGTCTGACGAAGTATCGACCAACAACTTCAGCTTCGTTTCCATGGGTGTATTCATGGACCTGCATTCTATCATATCGAATCTCTTTAAGATTTCGACCGTGTACTTTCCTTGATTAAGGAAGATCCTTTCTGGACTCTACCATACCTCAAGACCTAAGAAGTAATGCATTAGGCCAAGGTATCTCATTTCAAATTCTACGACAAGTCTCTATTTACATTCAGCGAAGAGCTTTTCTTCTCCAGTTAAGAATAAGTAATCCACATATAGTGGTAAAATTACTGGTTCATTATCCATAATTTTGAAGTAGAGATTTGAGTCTACTTTACTCTTGGTAAAGCCTAAGTGTAAATTCTAACCTTGTACAATATCTACTACAAACTGATATTCAGAAAAGAACTGAAAAGATACAATGGAAAATACAAACATTACACAGAGATTTTTCACCTGGAAATCCAAACCGGGAAAACCAACATATATTATATTCATACATAGTGTTACATTGTTTACATTACAATATACATATAGTATCCAATGGCATCCAAAACCCTAACCCAATGACCTGAATTAGTCCAAAACCCTAATTCCTTAACCAAAAATAGAAAACCATCGGCAAAAAAACCATGTGCCGAAAAACCACCTAAATATCATGTGGTCCCGGAAGTATGTGGTCCCGGTAATATGTCGTCCCAAAAATATGTCCTCCCGGTAATATGTCGTCCCAGAAATATGTCGTCCCGATGCGAATTTTTTTTTCAGAGGCACTGCGCCCGAACCCCCACGCGGGGGGCTCCACCCCACTGCACCCCCCGAGGGGGGGCCTAGCGGCCCCCCCTCTAACCCCCCTGCACGCCCGGCGTAGACGCTCAAACTCTACTACTCGTGCAAAGAATATAACACATACCCAACACTAAGCTCATCAAGAAACTGTCTATATGGCCATACCAAGATCTGGGAGCTTGCTTCAATCCGTATAAGTCTTTCTTCAATCGGAAGACATGTGACTTCCTGTCTTCAACCTCAAATCCTTGGGGTTTCTCTATATACACTTCCTCTTTGATAACACCATTCAGGAAAGCTGTCTTCACATCCATCTAGTGTAGCTTCCATTTCATCTTGGCAGCAAGAGCTATAATGGTTCTGATCAGAGTGTATCTGGCCACAGGAACGAATATATCTTCATAGTCAATACCTTCCTTTTGGGAAAAGCCACGAGCGAAAAATCTTGCTTTATATTTCTCAATACTTCCATCAGCAGCATGTTTTATTTTGAAGAGCCATTTTGATGATACCACATCCCTACTTTTTGGTCTGGGAACTATTTCCCATACATCATTCTTTATTATGGATTGGTATTCCTCTGTCATGGCACCTTCCCATTCCTTCTTTTGAATGGCCTCTTCAAAGCATGTAGGTTATTCATCAAGTAGATTGCACATCAAAGCCGTGTAACTGGAGAATGGCTTTGGTCTTTTCACCTGTCTCGTGGTTCCTTCTGGAACACCATACTTCTCTCCATCTTGAATAATCTCTCTTTNTTCAGGAGTCTCCTCATTAGGGGAAGTTACAACTTCCCTTACAGGTTCTGCAGCTCTGGGAACTTGCCTCATGGATTCTGTAGTCCTGGGATTTACAGGTTCCTCTTCATATACTTCTTCAAGCTGGCATGTTCTTGATTTATTAAGTGATGCTTATTCATCAAAGGTCGCATCCTTGCTGATCTCAATATGGCGGTGACCAGGTATGTAGATTCTAAAGGCCTTGGATACCTCACAGTATCCCACAAATATTCCCTTCTTTTCGGAGGGTTCCAGCTTGTTTATTTTCTCTTTCGGTATATGAATAAACACTGAACAGCCAAATATTTTGAGATGGCTTACCTCTCACTTCTTTCCGGTGAACATTTCTTCTAGGGTATTGAACCCAAGTGAACTATGGGATAATCTGTTCTGCACATAAATAGTTGTCATTGCTGCTTCTTCCCATAAGCACATAGGAAGATCTTGATCTTCACAGCTTCCAGCATGGTTCTGTTCTTTCATTCAACTACACCGTTTTGTTGGGGATCTTGATCCCAACATCTTTGCATAAGTTCACGAAATCTTTTGAGGTATATTCTCCTCCATTATCTGACCTGAGTATATTAATCTTCCTTACATAAGAGTTCTCTTATCAAGGCTTTGAATTCCTTGATCTTGCTGAACACTTCAAATATATCTAGGTCTTTTACGAGAATAATCATTAATGAATGATACATAGTATACATACCCATTAATGGAGGATGATGGCATTGGGCTACACACATCTGAATGGATGAGTTCTAGGACTCCTTCTGTCTTGTTGTCCATCTTCAGAAACATGTTCTTGTTATTCTTCCCTTGTGCACATCCATTGCATATGCCTTCATGGTCACCTTTGAGTTCTAGTAAACTTGTGACCGCTTTGCATATGTATGGTAGCACCTTGTAGTTGATGTGAGCTAATATTCTAGAGTTCACATGGATTCTTCAATAGCGTGGGTCATGTTAGCTTCTGAGTGACCCACCTTCTTCTTTTCCAATGATGATTGCTTCATTTATGATCTCTCCTTTAGCACGTTGCCTTTTGCAACCTTCGCTATAGCTTCCTCATGTGACTTGGAGCAAGGTCAACAAAATAACAAGCAAGAATAATATCCTTCTGATAGCACAAACAATCATCATAGTAGCTCCTTTAGAGATATCACTTATAATTTATCTGAAGCAAAGATTAAAGGTAAGGAATATAATACGAAATGAGGTCAACACTCTCATAGTGTTGTGACCAAGCATTCTTCCAAGGAAATCTGAAACTAACACACAAGGTTTCTCCTAGAGGAGATGTTAGTTGCATCAGGCAAAGCATATAACTCTATATTCTCACATGCTATCAAGTATAATACTTTACGATGATTGCTATCTCAACTAAATTCATCATCTTGTCATGTGTACCTTTGAATCTTGATTAATCAAACCTGAAGCCTTGTCCTCAAGAGTGAGCGCTTTCTTTTCTTCCAGGTCTCCTTCACTCAAGTGACGAGTTCTTTCTTCAACCTGTCTGATGTACTAAGATAATACACTATCTTGAAAGAAGGTTAGGTTAGAGGATAAGCTCTATGATCAACTTTTAATTCTTATAATAATTTGTTCATAGCTTCAACATGCAACACTGATCAAGATAATTTCATAACAAATAGATGCAGATTAGAATAATCACACCTGGGTTTCATCATTCCTCTGAATGTGTTGGATCTTGAGATCCTTCTTGATCTATGGCAAGAGATCCCTTCTCCTGCAAATATTCTTTAGGGTTTAACCATTAAACATATGTGAGTACATACCTCTGATGACATTTGCAGGTAGTGGCTCCATCTGGTAGCAACGGTAATCATTACCAAATTTTAAGAAAACTTCAAGGGTGATTGCAACTGGTCTTACGGCTGCAACTACAACTGCAACTGGTTCTGAAACTGCAACTGTAACTGCAACTTAGGGTTTTATGAGGAAACCCTAATTTTTCAAACTTCGAATTTTGAAATTCTGATCCAAGGGATAGATGCGCTGAGCTGAGGTGAGTTAGATGGTGTAGTTGGAATTTTGAAAATCCAACTTTTACCCCCTCAAACTTGATCTGCGGATTTCTGGACTGGTGCTTCTGGTTTTCTGGTACTTCTGGTACTCTGGTACTTCTAGTACTTCTGGTACTCTGGTTTTCGGGTACTTTGTGAAACTAGGGTTTCACTTTTTTGGAGATCTAGCCACTGAAAAGGTGCACTCAAGGTGCCAAAATGATCCTTGGGGGCGGGGAGGGGGGAAACTTTCTAGGTGGTTATAGGGCTAAAAAGATTCACTTTTGAAAAACCCTAATTTGCAGGTACTGCAACAGTGATGTTTTTCTCTTGCGAAATATGCTTCCTTCAGGTTGGCTCTCAAACTATGTTAATGTTTATGCCATTATTATAGTTCTTTGCATTTCAATAGATAAGAGCATCATAAGAACAAGATCACTGAGAAATACACATTCACAAGAGACACAACATTTATCCTGGGAAACCCTCTAGGGGAAGAAAACCCAGCAAAAACTTTCTTATCATAAATAGCTTATACAATGTTCAAGAGATAACTCAAACCAATATAGATAGTCCTCCCCAAGAGATGTGCCACTCTTCTTCTCCTCTCTCTAACTGATAATTGCAGCTTGCCTCATAAGATAATGAGCAAGTGAGTTGTGTTCAAATGAGGTGCTAGCCTCCTTTATTTATACAATTTCTGGCCTGTGTGAAGTGTCTCTTCACTGGCAGGGCCGACTTCTTAATCTGGGTGGGTAAACCCACCTTTAATTTAATTATGGGTCTCAATAATAACTGCTAGGGCCGACTTCTTATTATGCCCATTATAATTGTCTGATGACCGATCCGCAAAAGGGGATTTGGTCCTAATACAATTACCGACATGATTAATACACAATGGGGATTAATCCTAGTAATAAAATAACTATAATAATAAGAATACTCTTCGCAGTTACATTGTTTCAACACAATGTTCTCTCAAAAATTAGTCGAAGGCCAACAACGCCCCATCATATCCTCATCTTAAACGAAATAATTTACCCCATTGAGAGCATAACTATGACTAGATACCTATTGTATAAGAACAAGTTAAACGACATGGGATACAAGAGGTTTCCTAAAATTGCTTCAAACTCCAGTCAAAACCACCTTTGACTCAAGAGGGAATGGAATAAATATGCCCAATCTTGGCTAATCCATTGGAGAATAACGAATCATTTTGCAAATAAGGATACTATTAAAATATTATTAAATCAAATTTTAAGGAAAAAATGTGGTGTGATAAATAGTTAGAAGGAAAAAGTAAAAAAGGTATTATAAGGAGGTAATCAACCCTAATCTAGAAGATAAAAAATATATCTCTATTTTGACAAGTGGTTTTAGCCTTAATTTCCACCCTATAGGCCAAAAGGGAATCCATAAAAGGATATAATCCAAAATGTACATTTTTCCTAATATTTGAGTCTTTTTTGGAGATCATTGTTGGACACATAGGGGACAACAAGTGATAACCCTCGCATGACAATAGTGTTCAACAAGAGATGACCCATGAAACTTATATATTGGGAGAGTTACGAGGAGATAGGTGAAAGATAAGTTGTATATTCATGTCAAGGGCCTAGGAACTCACAACATTCGAGTCTCTAGTGGTCTCTAGAAGATCTAGAAGCTCTCCCAAGCCTCCTCCAAAGAGCTATATAACAAAGGCAATTCTTGGGAAAGAGAGGAGAAAAATTCAAGAGCAATGTTATGTTTCCCATCTGCAAAGGTGATTTCCTTGTCCATCACATCCAAAATCCAATGAGCCTAGACTAACCAAGAAGCTGAAGGGAGAAGCAAGGAGAAAGGATTCAAGGGAGAATGGCATCATCACCAAGGTATGCTTGATGTAAGTTCTTTATTATATCTAATAGATCATTGGTTTTCCTCCATATCATTTGTGTTCAATTCATGAATGTTTAGATCTGATTCATCCATTATAGATCTGATTAGAAGCAAGTTAGATCTAGGTTTCTAGTCCCAAGTATAGAGGTAGAGAGGTATTGCTTGTATTTTGTGTGCAGGAAGCATGTTATGGAGCTTGAAGCTGGGGTTTCATGTCTGTAACAGCCAATATATATGAAGGAAAACCTACAGATAAAGGTATGCAATCTCCACCACTCCTTAGGTTAGTTGTGAATCCATGTGTTTGAATCTAGATATAGGGAAATCATAAAAGTCTAAACCCTCTTCTGTCTAGGATTACTAGGCTAATCATAGGGAGATCTTGTTGATCATTCAGTGAGATCCATGTGATATTTTGTCCCATAATAGAACTAGTGACCATACTAGGTAAAAATTCTTCTCTAGTTTGAGTCTCTTTTCCAATCCTTTCCTCTGCTAATTGTGATTTTATTTTGATTTTCTCCCATTAATTATTTCAGAGCCTAGATCCACTAGATCTGAGAGGACATGAATATGGAAGATATGGAAGATATCCATTTTTCATTAAAAAAAATGTTTTTATAGATCATCATTGGTTGCATAATAAGCGTCCCATAAGGCCCCTCACTGGTTGGTAGGCCTGTGTCCCGTGATGATATGAAAAAATTGCAAAATTGCAGAGAAAAACCCAAGACTTTTAGATTAGTTTACCCTCTGATCAAAAGGGGATTTATGTGGTCTTTTAGGATACTAGCCTTGTCTCCATTTTATTGTTTATTGTCACATACGTTTCTATAAAGTGGTTTGTTGAATGCTTGTGTGTGTTTTGTTTCCATTTCTTGGATAGGTTCTCTCTCCATCTGAGAATTTCAATGAATTTGGGAAGAGAACCAAGCTGATATGAAGAGATCTAATTGTATTTTATATTGGTTGCATTACTTGTCCTTGTGTAACTTTTTCTCATCACTAGATATACCCTCCTAGTTGATTTTTGGAATTGGATGATCCAATCTCATTTCCAATTTCCTACAGTCCCTTTGCTTTCTAATTATTGCTATTTTTTCTTTTGCATTCTTATTTCTTTCTTAGATCATAAAATTTTATATTCTAATTAGAAAAAACAACTAAAATATCAAAAAAGACAAAAAAATGTTGCATGCTTGTTTTCTTTTGAATTATTAGTGGAAGAGTGCATTAGGATCATTGTTTGGTTTCAAATCTGAATTGATAGTTGGATGCTTGGTGTGCATGAATTTTTTCTTCAAAAGTTTGCAAAGAAAAGGAAAAAGTCTCTCTCCCTCCCATAGCTAGAATTCATCAAAGTGAATGATTTGCATTATCATCCTTGCATTTCTTGGTTGGGTCAAGAGTAAAAAAATCACAAAATTCGCATCTACTATCCTTGGACTTAAGAAACATCCATAAAAAGAAACTATGTAATATAAAATTCATTAGAAATTTTTATTTTTATAGTGAACCAACATTAGATAGGCTTAGGTACGTATATTAGGATTGGAGATTAAACTCTCCAAGGCCACACAAATGAAACTTAGGCATAATTAATGAATGTTAAATCCATCCTTGCAACTAGTATTTTGGGATCCTCCTCTAACATTAGAGTTAAGCATGAGGTCACATCGGGGCAAGTAGGGAGATCAACCCTCTATATTTGTTTTGGAGTTTGTGTTGGAGTTACTTCACACACACCTAGGATTTATTTTTCCTAAGGTTTTTCCTTGTTTATTATTCATAATTAGTCATTATCCAGTCTCCTATAATTTAGGGGAGAATATTCCACTTGGAGAATATTCTCTTTCAGTTGACACTTCAATTTGACTAGTTGAGTTGAGTTTAGATGTTGCATTGGTTTTGTCACCATGAAACATTGGGATCATCACCATGATAATTCTATCTTGCCTTGGTATAATCACCAGAGTGGCGCATTAGCCTTGATTCCCTAATTTAAATCCTCACTACTCTTTGTTTAGTCAGTTAACTGAAGACTAGTTGACTAGTTAACTCAACTAGGTGGCAGTTCACCCCCGTAACTGCTTGAGAGATTAGACTAGGTGGAAGTTCAATGCCATAATTGTTGGTGTGTGTCCAGATCACTCTAGACCACCATTGTGGTGCATTGGTTATCCTCCAGTCAAACTCATTGATTTATACAGAGTATATCATGTGTAAATTATTCATTATTCACAACGGTTAATGAGAATTATTTCATTCTTTCTCTCCTTCTTCTTCTTTATCAAATTCTCTCTACAAATGGGTGTATTATTGCTTAAATAGATATATTATGTGAATTTTCAACACATTTACATGGTATCAGAGCCGATGGACTTCTAAGCAAAAGCTACACCAAAATTATTTGCAGGTACAAAAGATTGAAGACAACAGAAAGATGGAATTCCAAAAAGAATTCATTCTTACACCTTACAACTATTTTGCATGGAAGGAGAAAATAGCCATACATCTCCGATATAGAGGTTTGTACAGGTTAACCATGAATACATATACAGATCCAACATTATCCATAGAAAAATCCAAGTACTTAAATCGCATGGATGAGGCACTTGAAACAATTTGCAGTCTTATTTCTCCCGATATCCTTTTTCACATATCTTCCTGTAAGACTCCCAATGAAGCCTAGAAAACATTGGAATATCTCTTTGGAAAATAGGATGATATGAGGGGACACATGTTGGAGGTGGAGCTTCTCACATTGGATCCAAAAATCTTCGACAATATCCAAGATTTCTTTACAAAATTCAAGCAATCACAACTCAAATTTTGCGAGGCTGATAAATCGACGGAGGAGAAACAAATGGTTCTCACCGTTATCTCCAAGATTGGTTCTGAATTATCTTTATTTTTATACACATTCCATACTGTTATATTTGCCTCTAGAGCCACCTACAAGATGCCTTCTCTTGAGGACTTTATTGAATCCCTGACACAAGAGCAAACCAAGCTCATCAACATGGGCACAATCAAAGGCCCAAGGGCACAAGAACTCACTATGCATGATTGTAGAAAAAAATATAAGAAATCTAAAGATAAATATAAACGTAAATATCATGCACATATGAAGAAGGAAGGGTACACAAAACCTTTCACCGATGCCTCTGGATCCAAAGGGGAAAAGGGAAGAAAAGAGAAGAAATGCACGTACTGTCACCAAGGATTCCATTCAGTATCTGCATGCATGCAAAAACAAATAGATATTATGTCTCATATAATTCATCAAAACAAACTTGGAGATTGAATCCCCAAGGGTGCAAAAAAGAAGAAGCCAAAAGATCTGAATTCCAAGAAAGGAAATTCTAGACATCTCTTGATTGCCATCAACTCCTCTCCCAATTCTTGGATCATAGATTCAGGAGCATCAAATCACATGGTTGCCTTAGAAGAATTCTATTCTTCATTGGATTCATGCAAAGGTACTCCTATTCTAATGGGGGAAAACTCTTATGTCTAAGTCACCGACAAAGAAAGGATTGAACTCACCAATGGAAGCTTCGAGAATGTGTTGTATGTTCCCAAGCTTTCTGTCAACCTTATCTTTGTGTATCAGAAGATGGATTCTAGCACTGGAAAGAAAGTCATATTCAAACCAAATTATGTGGACATATATGACATGAAAACCAAATCCATGCTTTCTACCGGTGAGGTAAATCATCAGTCTAGATTGTATACATTTTCTGAATTCATTGAACCTGATTCTTCTTTACTGCTTATTCATGCTGATGAAACTAGTAGGATATGGCATGAAAGGTTTGGACATTTGAATTTCAGATACATGCAACATCTTAGAAATCCCAAATTATTTGATGGTCTACCAGACATCCATTTCTCCAAGGGAGTATGTGAGGGATGTGTTCTCATAAAACACCCTCAAGAGAATTTCAACAGAGGAAAATCTCAGCGAGCTTCCTCACCTTTAGATCTAACCCACAATGACCTCATGGGTCCTTTTGCACATCCATCGATCAGAAAAGAGAGGTTTGTTCTCATTTTTGTTGACGATTTCTCACATTTTACATGGATCTACTTTCTCAGGAAAAAATCCAAGGTCTTTCAACACCTTAAAGACTTCAAAGCCCTGGTTGAGACACAGTCCGGAAAGAAAATCAAAGTACTCTGAAATGATAATGGAGGTGAGTATCTAAATCATGAGATCCATAATCTTTTCCATGATTCAGGGATTCAGTTGCAGCATACAATTCCCTACACTCCACAACAAAACGGACTCGCTGAGCGGAAAACCAGATCTCTAAAGGAGATGGCATCTTGCATGCTGCATGTAAAGTCACTACCACAAAGACTATGGGCCAAAGAAATTAACTGTGAAACATACATCCAAAACATATCTCCCCATAGATCTATCAAGGATAAGACCCCCTATGAGGCTTCGAGTGACCTCAAACTAGAAGTGACCCACTTTCACATTTTTGGTTCACGTGCATGGGCCCGGATTCCCTCTAAAACGAGGAAGGAAATTGATCCACAGAGAACTGAGTGCATTTTTGTTGGATACCCCGACGATGTCAAGGGATATCAACTTATTGATATTTACTCATATCACCTCATTATTGAGTGTAGTGTCCAATTCAAGGAAAGTGTCTCGCATGTACCTCAACAACTGCATGCAGACACCTTCAATATTCCACCTGTTCGGGATGGTGAGCATGTGCATGCCAACTCTTCTTCAGATGAGAGTTATGATTCAGAGGACTCAGATGATTCAGATTCAGAGTCAATAGAGTCAGATGTAGAGTCAAAGCATCTAGATGCAGTTGCAGAGCCAGAGCAGAGGGCCGAGTGGGTGAAGACTACTATTCAGGATGCAGGGGATATTGTTGGTGATCCAGCTGATACTAGGAGGACTCGATCTGATTTCAAGGATCCTCCTGTTTCACTCACAACCACTAAACCATTTCCCTCGAGGCATATTTTCCTATTTCATTCTTCTTGTTGGAATATTTATAGACGGAAGGCAGAGTATTCTTGTTTTTCATTGATGGCAAGATCAACACGACGAGAGTATACTTGTTTACCAATGATAGCAAGATCAACAGCACGATGATAATGGAATGGAAAGAACATAAGTGTAAGCTGAGGAGGAGGAGAAACAGTGATCGTTGGATCACCCATCCCAAATTTTCGATGGCCATCAGATATGAATTCAGATAGGAGAAGTGCGCAGAAGAGGAGAACAAATCTTAGACATTGGATCTGAGCACCGAGGATCAACAGTCATCGAATCGTGTATAACTGTGAAGAGGATAAGGTTAACTATTATTCTCTAACTTTTCGAGATGTGAGGTCATGAAAAGATCACATTCATTGGATATCCCAACATCATCAGAGCCATACATTTGGAGGGATGCATGTCGAGAGACCAACATTTTGTTGACTCGCAGGAGGGAAAGGAGCGTGGTGTGGAAACTTGCAATATGCGAAGTCGCGAAACAATCCTGGTCATTGGGGCTAGAGCACACGCGGCGAGTGATTGGAATTTCACTGACTTGCATATTGGAGGAGTTAAAGGAATATGACACAGGAACTCGTGATATGTGAAGTTGTGAAATGATCTGTACCATCAGATCACCAAGGATTTGGATTGTTGATATGATATGAAACATTTCAAAGTTTCACATTTCAGGAGTTTGGAAGCAACTCACAATAGGAGGTCACGATATGAGAAATCGCGAAACACCCTCATTCTTGGCCCTTGGTCATAATTTGTGGTGACATCAGAGGAAGAGATGTGAAGGAGATAGCGTTGCTAAGATCCATTTCAGAGTTTCGTGTTTCAAGAGTTTGGAAGAAAATCACAATAGGAGGTCGCGATATGTGAAATTGTGAAATCACTTTATGTTTAGCATTCGATCACAACCAGTGGTCATATGGGATAAACATGAAACCCTGCGGATGTAATCCAACGATGTTGTTTAATAGGGAATTTGATCGAAGGGCTACTGTTCCACCTCACAGTTAATTTTCCAGTTACGATTCAGTTAGTAGAACTGAATTAGAGTTCTTAGATGTTTGGCGATTCAGTTGTTGAAGCATTTTCCTTGGAGAATCGTGGTGTAACTAAATCAGTAGTATAGCGTAAAAGGGAAATGAAATGACCATGTGAGGTTGGTTGTTCTAACTAAAAAATAAGTTGAACTATAAGAGAGGTAAAATTACAGTATGCGTAGTGTGAGATCAAACTCAGAGATGAGAAACAAAAGCTGAACAGATAGAAGCAGAGAAGATTTAAAGAACAGACAGAAGAAGAACAGAATTGCAGAACAGACAGAAGTAGACCAGATTTACAAAACAGAGAAGAATCAGTAAGAATTGATATATCTGTATTGTTAATTATACAGTAAAAAATTCATAATCAGGGAGGTAGGGTGGTGCTAGGGAGGACTGTGGTCCTCTAGTATTCAAGTTGGTGCTTGAATATTGGAAGTTGTATATTCCATCTAGTTGTGGCGAGAAAATAGGGTGGTAGGGTGGTGCTAGGGAAAACATAGAGTTTTATGTATGCAATTTGGTGCTTGTATAAGTCTAGTTGGTGCTGGAAGATTTAGGAAGTTGATGCTTCCTTCTAGTGGGTGTTAGAGAAACCAAAGAGTTGGTTATCTCAACAAGTTGGAGCTTGTAAAACATATGTAGTAGCCTCACATTCAGTTGGTGCTCAAAGATAGATGATGTACACAACTTAAAAGACTGCCTATCATTCAAAGAAGAATAGGTTTTCTCCCTTTATGGGTTTCCTCGTGAAAATTTGTCTCTGAGTATATCTTATGTGTGATTGATGTTCATTATTTATGTTGTTCATATCTTTTATAATATTGATGGTCACTTGGAGAAGATTGAAAAAATGTTTTAATAGACATAATATTGTTTAAGCATAGTAACAACTGATTCACGCCCCCCTCTCAGCTGTCTTAGTAATTTCAACACTTCCGATCGACATTCTTATGGCGAGGCTGCTGGAAATCCCTTTTGGGAATCCGCCATGCAGAAGGAGTACAACTCCCTCCTCGAGAACCAGACTTGGGATTTGGTTCCCCTTCCTTCTGGGAGGAAACTTGTCAGATGCAGATGGGTCTACAGGACCAAGAGTGTAGTGGATGGAAAGATTAGCAGATAAAAAGCCAGGCTTGTTGCCAAAGGCTTTCAACAAGTTCATGGTATTGACTATGATGAGACCTTTGTTGTAGTAGCGAAGATGTATTCCATTCGATTGACCCTTGCCATTGCGACAGCCAAGGGATGGGAATTCCATTAGATAGACATGAATAATGCATTTCTTCATGGTGATCTCTCTCATGATATCTACATGGAGAAACCCTAGGGATTTATGCATGACTCATCTTTGGTCTATTGACTGAAGAAGTCACTTTATGGCCTCAAGAAGGCTCCGAGGGCATGGTATGCCAAGATGGATTCCTACCTGTTGTCACAGAACTTTGTACGTTGTAAATCAGACCCGAATGTCTACATGCTTAGGATGGATGATTCACTTCTACTTTTAGTTCTGTATGTCTATGATTTGTTAACCACTGGGTGATCGACTTCAGTGATTTCTACAATCAAGAGGATTCTACATGACATGTTTTTGATGATGGACATGGGTCTGCTACACTTCTTCCTTGGACTCAAGATCAGTCAGGATGCATCAGGCATCAAACTGTCTCAAGCCAAGTATGCACGAGATCTCCTTGAGATATTTCACATGACAGTCTGTAAGTCTTCAACGACTCCTTTCCTATCAGGAGTCAAACTTGAGGATGGTAGGGAGACTCCATTGGTTGAAAACACACTGTACATAAATCTAGTGGGGAGATTTTTGTATCTCACACACTCCAGACTAGACCTCTCACATGCAGTTGGCACAGTTTCTAGGTTCATACAGGAGCCGCATGAGCTACATTATAAATTTGCAAAGTGTATCCTTCGATACGTATAGGGCACCATCACCTTTGGGATTCATTATGCAGTAGAATCTACATTATATCTCATTGGGTTTAATGATTCTGACTGGGCTGGTGATAACATTGATCACAAGTCCACATCTGGTTACTCACTCACTCTTGGTTTCAGGCCTATCTGTTGGTCAAGAAAGAAGCAAGCCGCCATTACTCTATCTTTAGCCAAGGAAGAGTACAGAGGGGTAGTTAACATAACCATTCAGGCTATGTGGCTGCAACATTTTCTCACTGAGTTGGGCATTCTGTTTCATCAGCCGATCATCAACTGGTGTGACAACTAGAGCACTCTGAAGTTATGTAGAGATCCACTTTAGAGGCAATGGACGAAGCACATCAAGATCCACATGCACTACATCTGGGACTTAGTACACAATGGGGTCATCGACTTACAGTTCTATCCTTCAACATAACAAACGACAAACATCTTCACCAAGACCTTCACTGAGCAAAATTTCCATTCTCTATGAAGTCGTCTTGGAGTGAAGGACACAGTTGCCTAGCAATTGTAGTTCTTCTTTTAACATACATTGTACCTTGAGGGAGGGTTTTTTCCATGATGTTTTCCCTCTTTCCTCACTTTATTTTTAGTGTATATTTTGTACTTGGGTACCTAACATGGCCTCATTGACGGGACCCAATCTTTATTTTCACCATAGTGATGTTCAAGGGGGGTGTTGGAGTTACTTCAAACACACCTAGGATTTATTTTTCCTAAGTTTTTTCCTTGTTTATTAGTCATAATGATTCATTATCCAGTCTCCTATAATTTAGGGGAGAATATTCCGCCTAGAGAATATTCTCTTTCAGTTGACACTTCAGTTTGACTAGTTGAGTTGAGTTTAGATGTTGCATTGGTTTTTTCACCATGCAACATTGGGATCATCATCATGCTAATTTGACCTTCCCTTGGTATCATCACCAGAGTGGCACATTAGCCTTGATTCCCTAAGTTAACTCCTGCCTAATCTCGGTTTAGTCAGTTAACTGAAGGCTAGTTGACTAGTTAACTCAACTAAGTGGTAGTTCACTCCCACAACTGCTTGAGAGACTAGACTAGGTGGCAGTTCACTCCCGTAATTGTTGGTGTGTGTCCAGACCACTCTAGACCACCACTATGGTGCATTGTTTATCCTCGAGTCAAACTTATTGAATTATACAGATTATATCATGTGTAAATTATTCATTATTCACAACAGTTAATGAGAATTCTTTCATTCTTTCTCTCCTTCTTCTTCTTTCTCAAATTCTATCTGAAAATGTGTGTATTATTGTTTAGATAGATCTATTCTATGTAGGTTCAACAGATTTACAGTTTGTAGTACTACTTTGATTGCTACATATATGGGGGTTTCTTTGTTAACACCTTCAGATATTCATGCTTAGTTACCCTACCCTTACGTGCGGTTGGAACTACGATTGTTTGCCCAATCATTGATTGTGAGGTGGTATCCTTAGTGACCTTTTTCTAGGTAGACACAGAGGTGAATGCAGGTGGGATGTGCTTGTATTACCTGGGGAATTTTTTCGTTCATGGTCTCAGTTCCCCCTGAGGGTCCTCGTCTTAATAAAGGGTACTTGCACAATGTTGATGTTGAGGGACTAGAGAGTTCTCAACACCAACATCTCAACCTCTTGGTCAGCTAAACGAAGAAGAGGCAGGAATGGTCACCCTATTTTATAGCCTAAACTTAAATACATTAGACTCTAACAATAAGTCTAAGCATGAAATCATTATTTTCCATTTTGGAAATATTAAATTTTTATGTGTTTTTGCAACTATATAATTTTATACTTTTGTTTATGTGCATGAGAAGTAAATTAGACTAAAGTTCTTGTAAAATAAATAACAAAATTTAATAGTTAAAGAAAAATAAATATGGACAAACTTTGTATTTTGAAGATATTTGATTTTCATGTATTTTTCCTTTACATTATTTTCTATTTTGTTTTTTGTATGAAATTTTAAATTAAAAAAAATAGTGAATAATGTAAGTGCAAAACTTAAAAAGAAAGTTAAACTAACTAAACCATGAGTTAAAAGAAAACCCTAAAGTTAAAAGAATTGGAATCTTTATTGCATGATCTTTTGAAATTATTCCATTTTTATATATTTTGTAACCATTGTACATTTTTTTTGTTTTCTTTTGCTTGAAATATAAAACAAAAGTTGAAAAAGTTAGTATGAAAATTGCTAAAATGAGAAACTCTAAAATGATTAATATTTACATGAACCTAATAAGTGAAATGAAACTTTTGTTTTAAATATTGTTGTTAATGAAAATATAAAAAAGATTGTACTTTGTTTTCTTGGTAACCTGTAAATAGTTAACCAAAATTAAAAATAAGTTGTTGGACAGGCATTCTCGATACAATTTTTGAGGAAAATCCTAAGTATGGAGGAGATGTGCAACACCAGAAGAAAGAAGAGAAGGAAGGAGCGGAGTGCACAGTAAAGGCACATTCAGGATTGAAGTGCACAATAAAAGCATACTTAGTAGAGAATAAAGCAGGAGAATAAAGCAAGAGAAGAAAACAGGTGAAAAAGAAGGAAAACAACTCAGCATGAAAAAAAAAATGTGCAAAAGAAAGAAGAACAATAGTCGAGAATGCAAAAGTAGCATGCAGAAACAAATGTAGGAAAAACACGATCGAACATCAAGTCAACTTGAGTTGTAATGAGTTAGAATGAGTTGTAGTTGGGTTTTGGGGATAAACAAGTAAGGTTTTGAGTCCTAGAATCCATGTATAAATATGTACTGGATTGGGTAGAATAGGTTGTTGACAACGTGCGAGGAGAGTGAGAGAATAGATTGAGAATGAAAGATTCTATGTCTGATTGTATAGGGAGAAGTTGCAGAGAGAGGCTTTCACTATGGAGCAGATAGGAAATATGGAGAGAAAGATACCATGATATATCTATTGTAAGCATAGTGCACAAGTTTGAGACGATTACACAAAGAAGAATAAATAAGCTAGTCATTGTGGACGTAGCCCAAAGTTCCGTGAACCACGTTAATTACTGTGTCTTCTTGTATTTTTATGTGATTGATCATGAATGTTATCTTTCTTCATATTAGATTAGATGTGTTTATTATATGATCACTGCAATACAATTATGATTTTTACAACAAATAGTTTATGTTGCAATCTACAGTATAATGGTGCTATATAACTGAATTCACCAATTAATCAAGGAATAACACAGGATAATGCACATAGAGTAGATAAGTAAGAATGAATAAGGTGATCACCTCCCATTCCCTCACTACTATAGAAACTTGGTTCCTACAACCCTAATAGATGCCTTGGGTGAGACTTCACTTGCATGCAGGTGATGTCGAAAGGGTTGGTGTTTGAAGGGTTTTCTTGGTTAGATAATTTGAACCTAGGTTCTGACAACCACATGCCAACAAATGGTTCCATTGTCGAGACCCGAAATATGTGATTGAGGGAATGTTTTGGAGGTCGACTAAGAAAGAGATCTCAAAATGGCTAGAAGGGAAGGAACGAGAATTTGATTGAAAAGAGAATAGAAAACCTCGGATGAGTGACCAACAATGGATGCAAAGGTATGTGTACATAGGGATGCATGATATTTTCTTTGGTGATTTTTTTATTGTTTTGATTGAGTGGTTATAAAGATTAGTGGAGAATATTATAAGGTACCGAACCACAACACTGAGGAACTAGAATCCAAAGTTGTTAAGGAAGTTGAACTCTATAAGTAATAAGACTCCACATGAAATTGATTTCTAGTTGGACAAAATATTAGGATGTTATATTACAAAGTTTGCAGTGGATTGTACCCAATCATACAATGTTGTAGAGAGGGATTTCTTCAAAGGTCTATGCGGAAGGTTCGTGAAATCATTGGGTACATGGATAAAGATGTTTGTGTGCCACAAGTATGTGATGAAAATGGAATCTAATTGCTAAGGGGATTTTTGCACATAGAGAAACCAAGGGATGACAAGAGGATAGTCTGTTGCAGGGAAAATCCACCTATATTGGGTCTAGGTAAAGGTAGAGTGATGACTTCCCTTAAAATATTTTTCTACCCTTGATCTAAAAATGAAGAAGACTTGTAAACTTGGAAATATTTGCAAGTAAAGTTTATGTGTTAAAAGCAAATGGATCAACTTTGCAACACATTATTAATAGGATTTACTCATTCAAGATGCATATAAATAGTAGCATAATCAATGAACAGAAAACACATAACACAACAAATGATAAAGGAGTTCACCCCTCTCTTGGGCTACATCTCCTGGTCCAGCTTCCAATGGATCATTTATATTATTTTCTCAAAGTGCTCAAAAATGTTCTTTACAATGCTCAAACTGCCAAATAGACTACTCCAATGACTTCAGAACATCCAAAAACCCCTAGCTGGGTTTTTTCAGCACCTTGTTTGGCCAAAAAACGAAGAAGATAGGCTTCCTTGAAGTCTCCACTTCAAGCTTGTTGTCTCTGCATCTACAAAACACACCCTTGTACATTCAACCTAGCACACACGCAATTTAAAGCGTAGAAACCTGGAACTGGATGCAACCGCATAACGGTGCGAACTGTAGAATGGTTATGGGCGTGCCAACCCCTAACCACCAAGGATGAAGTCATATGGTCATGTGACCACGCGCATTTTTAAATGGGGCTCCATCCCATAGGCGAATAACAAAGTAACAAGTGGCGGGTAGTTTTGGCTACACAACCATTTGAACCATATATTCAACAACACATGTGCACACCATGTAACATAGTTGTGGTCATATATGAAATAGTGTGTGACCAAGGGTTGGGGCTAAGCCTCGACCCGGTCGCGACCCAAACCACACATACATTCAATTTTAAATATAATCCAGGTCACATATATAATAAACAATGCACAGTGGCGCGCTGGTTGGCGGCTCTTTGCCAAGTCGTTGCCCCTACCTGAAGGTCGCGGGGTCAACTCCTATCGGTTGAAAAGCTTTTAAACCAAACAACATGTGACATGTGGCGGCTACGGATTGGGCCATGTGTCAACATACCATTAGCCACCAAAATGACACGTGTCAAACGCTCATATGCCAACTGTCTACCAATAAGTGAAGGCCACATCATCATCTGCCACCTGAACATATGACCTCTACCATGTCAGCGTATGGTCATGCCACGTCAGCATCCATACAGACTGTACAGACTGCAGAGTCAACGTCCCTTTTTTTACTTGTTTGACCATTCAAACATATCGCGATATCTCTTGCTCCCGATGTCCGTTTGAACCCAAACAAGTTGAATTGGGTTTGCAATGACGAGGCCTACGCTCTTGTTCGATTTGAAGCGATTCCAAGCACTTTGAATTTTTGAGCAAAATTTGATCCCCTGATCACACCTCCCCATTGGGAAGCTTTTAGACCTCCAAAAGACTATTTCAGTCTATGTGAAGATGAGGGTATAGTTCCCTCACCCTTCCAACCTCAATCCACTTGGCTTTGTTTGGATTTGTACTTTAAGACCAACTCGAAGATACTCCACATTTCCTCATTTTGAAGTTCGCATTCTCCTATCAAGGATGGTGTCTTCATGTAGTTCTATAAAATATTCTGGGGAAAAATCATCTATAGAAGGAATCTGAACATGATCTCCATGATCATCAATCAACAGAGGCTCATACAATTTCAAATTCTCAGCATTAACAATTGCATACATTTACATATAAGGAGGCAAATCTAAACGAAAGGCATTGTTACCAATCTTGTTGATAATCTTGAAAGGACCATATCGAATCGGTTTCAATTTTTTACCTTCTCCTTTCAGCCGCTCCTTACTGATGTAAAGCAAAACTTCATCTCCAACTTGAAAATTATGATCAACATGATGCTTGTCATGTCTCGTCTTGTACTTGGCTTGACTCTTTTCCAACTGCTCTTGCACCATTTGATGTATTGACTGAATTTGTTCAATGAACTTTTCTGCCCTATCAATGTCATATTGACCATCGATAGCAATATCCTTCCCAAAGATAAAATCTAAAGGATATTTGGGCAAATAGCCAAAACATGCTTCAAATGGCGACGTTTGAGTCGAAGAGTGCTTAGCTCGATTGTAAGCATGTTGAATGTAGTGTAAATGATCATCCCAAAGTTTAGGATGCTTGCTGCAATAAGCACGAAGAAGATGCACCACTGCTCGATTTACCACCTCTGTCTGACCATCTTTTTGCGGATGAAAAGTTGTGCTCTTTTTATGTTTGGTGTCCATGAGTGCCCATAAACTCAACCAAAAACTTCCAACAAATCGAGAATCCCGATCAGAAATAATGGATTTAGGCAATCCAAAATGCACCCAAACATTTTGAAAGAACATTTGTGTTGTTTGTTCAGCTGTAACTTGCTTAGTACAAGGCATCAAAATACACATTTTGTTAAAACGATCAACCGCAACATAAAGATAATCATGATTTCGTCTCGACATAGATAAGCCACCTACAAAATCCATGGAAACACTTTCCCAAGGTCGAGAAGGAACGAGAAGTGGAGTATACAAACCCAACTTTCGATTGCTAGGTTTACTTGTGGCACATAACGAACATCCTCGAACATATCGTGAAACACTTTCATTCATTTTAGGCCAATAGCAGTACCTTTGCAAATTAGCCATTGTCTTGCCTACACCAAAATGACCAGCAATAAGAGAAGAATGTGCTTCTCTTATAATGTTGATTCTTTCCCCCTATGGAATACACAACTTTCCAAGATGATACAAAAGATTATCATGCACATGGTAATCCAATTCTTCAACATGGTTAGAGTGGCACAAAGTTTCATATACTTCTTTGAAATCAGTATCCAAAGCATATTGCTCAACATAACTTTCATGCATGATAGGACTATGCTTAAGAATAACTGAAGCACTAATAATAGGCCTTGAAAGCATATCAACGACTTTGTTAAAAATTCCCTTCTTATACCTGATGACCAAGTGGAACTGTTGAAGAAAACCCATCCATCTGAAGTGCCTATCTTGCTGTAGCTTTGTCTATGATTGTAAGTATTGCAGTCGTTGATGATCGGTGTGAACAATGGTTTCTTTCCCCAACAAATAATGTTTCCATTTTTTCACACTTTGAACCAATGCATACAATTCCTTATCATAAGTAGGATAGTTAATCATGACACCATTAAAAGTCTCAGAATGAAAACAAATGGGCTTACCATGCTGTAGAAAAACTGCTCCCATTGCATAATTGCTTGCATCTATTTGGATTTCAAAAGGTTGTCTTAAATTTGGAAGTGCAAGAACAAGCGTTGAACTGATATTCTCTTTCAAAGTATCAAAAGCCTTCTGTCGCTTTCCTCCCCATTGAAAAACTTGCTTGTCACTTGTCATTGCATGTAATGGAGCTGCAATGGAAGAAAATTTAGCAATAAACTTCCTCCAATATTGGGCTGCAAAAACTTCTTACCTTTGTCACATTGCTAGGCTTGGGCCATTCCAAAATGACTTTGACCTTGGAGGGATCAATTTTTAATTCACCTCCACCAACAATATTCCCCAAGTAAATAAGTGAAGTCTTTCCAAATTCACATTTGGACAACCTCAAAAACAAATTTTCTTTTCTCAAAACATCCAAAACTTGTTTCACATGTTTAACATGCTCTTCATGAGATTTGCTAAAGATCAAAATATAATCCAAGTAGACAATAACAAAATCATCCAGAAAAGGCCTTAAGACATCATTCATAACTCTCATGAAAGTAGCAGGTGCATTGCAAAGTCCAAAAGGCATTACCATCCATTCAAACAAACCTTGTTTAGTTTTGAAAGCTATCTTCCATGTGTCTCCCTTGACAATCCTGATCTGATGATATCCGCTTCTCAAATCTAACTTAGTAAAATATTTAACATCTTTTAATTGATCAAGCAAATCATCAATTCTAGGAAGAGGATAATGATTCTTAATTGTAATTTTGTTCAAAGCCCTAAAATCAACACACATACGCCACGTACCATCTTTCTTTGGCACTAACACAATTGGAGATCCACATGGCGATGAGCTTGGTACAATAGCCCCTTTGTCGAGCAACTCTTGAATTTGTTTTTTAGTCTCACCATTTTCCATAACTAACATTCTGTACATACCAATGTTTGGAAGAGGACAATCTTGTTGCAATTGAATTTCATGTTGGATTCCTCTTTTCGGAGGTAATCCCTTAGGTTCATTAAACATTTCATCATATTGATTAACAACTTCATATAGATCGGATTTCAACTTTGTATCACAACCTTCAAATGCTTCGGTTTCAATATCTTCTTTGGGTTTAACCATTAAGAGAACAAAATTCTTACTAGCATTGATTAATCTCTTCATTTGTACCGCATTTACAAGTGATAAATTCATCTTCTTTGTATGGGCTCTAACAATGTACTCAACTCCATCTTTAAACAAATGATACTTATTCTCATGACGATGAATAATAGCTTTCTTATCGTACAAATATGGGCTTCCCAACACAATACCATAGATATCCAATGGAATAACATCAAGCTCTACCTCATCAACGAAATTTGCAGTGATAGAAAACCTAAGTTTACATCTTCTTGTTACTTGTAACTTAGCATTATCACATATCCAACCAAGAGGGTATGGCTTAGGATGTGGAATTGTCTCCAACTTTAATTTCTTAATAGTTTCTTCAGAAATAGGGTTTGCCTGAGATCCAATATCAAATAGAGTATCTATCTTAGTATGCTTTGAAACAACCCTTATGTGAAAAAGTTCAATTCTCTCTTTTTCTTGCCGAGTTACATTGAGATTATTATTACTTGAAGAACTAGTACTTGCAATAGAACCATTACCTTGATAACCCATGGTTGTGATCTTCATTTCATCACCTGAATCATAACCTAAATCATGTTGAACGGTTGCAATAGTCTTTGACTTCCCTTTGTTGTTGCCAAACTTGTTGGGTCTTCTTTCAGGATGAAGTTTCCAACAATGGTCTTCATCATGGCCATCTTTTGAACAATGTTTGCATGTGAATTTTTCTCCCTCTTTCTTAACAACAAAATTTTTTTTTCCATTGCCCTTGAACTTCTTCTTTCCTTTGTCTCCATGGCTGAAAGGCTTCATGTTACCCTCATGAGTTTTGTTCCTTCCTCTTGCTTCCAAATGAGTATCCTAAACAAAAATTTCATCTAGATTTGAAGGATTAAACATGAGTATAGTATGTCTCAAATAACTATGTAAAGCTCCAATGTATTTGAGTAAAGTTTCTTGAGAAGACAAATCTACTCCCAAAACCAAATCTCTTCTCCTAAATTCTTGAGTAAGCTTTGCACATTCTGTCCTTTAGCTTGTCTAAAATTTTGCCATTCCATAGTATCCTTTTGCTTATATGCCAATGGATAAAATTATTTTTTAATTGCAACAATAAAATCATTCCAAGAAATTAAAATTTTACCATGCTTCTTCATGTCCTCCTGAGTCTTGGATTCCCACCAAATGAGTGTTTCACTATCCAATCTTAAAGAAGCAAGCTGAATTTTGGTTTCATCATCTTGAATTTTTTGTATTCTACAATACACCTCAATCTGACGTATCCAATTATCTAATTTCTTAGCATTAACTTCTCCATTGTATATTGGCAAATCGAACTTAGTATCAAGCTTTAATGAAGGAATTTGCGAAGGAGTTTTACCATGTCTTCTTGGAGAATTAGGAAGAGGTCTTGAATTGGTAGAAGAAGAAGAAGAAGATGGAGGAGAGGGTGGTGGAGAATCACCATTCCCTCCATTTCCATTTGGAGTTTTATCACCACTATCTCCCTTATGCTTTGAAGGGTTGGAGCCTTCACCTTGCAACCCTGCATTCCTTTCCATCAAGACCTTCATCATCTCTCTCATTTCCATGACAGCCTTTCTGAGATCTTCATCTTCTGTAGGAACATGTTCATGACTTTCTTCATGATCCATACTTGGTGAATGCCTCCTTGAAACTTGCGGTGATGAAATATGTTTCCTCCTTGAAGGATGAGAAATTGGATCTACAAGTTGACCTTCTCTTGTGAGTTTCAACCTTGTGAGCATCAGTAAACAAAACACTTGCAAATAATCAAGTCTTCAAAAACCAGTGCTCTGATACCAACTTGATCTAAAAATGAAGAAGACTTGTAAACTTGGAAATATTTGCAAGTAAAGTTTATGTGTTAAAAGAAAATGGATCAACTTTGCAACACATTATTAATAGGATTTACTCATTCAATATGCATATAAACAATAGCATAATCAATCAACAGAAAACACATAACACAACAAATGATAAAGGAGTTCACCCCTCTCTTGGGCTACATCTCCTGGTCCAACTTCCAATGGATCATTTATATTATTTTCTCAAAGTGCTCAAAAATGTTCTTTATGATGCTCAAACTGCCAAATAGACTGCTCCAATGGCTTTAGAACATCCAAAAACCCCTATCTGGGCTTTTTCGGCACCTCGTTTGGCCAAAAAATGAAGAAGATAGGCTTCCTTGAAGTCTCCCCTTCAAGCTTGCTGTCTCTGCATCTACAAAATGCACCCTTGTACATTCAACCTAGCACACACGCAATTTAAAGTGTAGAAACTTGGAACCGAACGCAACCGCATAATGGTGAGAACTGTAGAATAGTTATGGGCACGCCAGCCCCTAACTGCCAAGGCTGAAGACATATGTTCATGTGACCACGCATGTTTTTAAATGGGGCTCCGTCCCATAGGCGAATAACAAAGTAACAAGTGGCAGGTAGTTTTGGTTACACAACCGTTTGAACCATATATTCAACCATGCACACACACACACCATGTAACATAGTTGTGGTCATATATGAAATAGCGTGCGACCAAGGGCTGGGGCTAAGCCCCAGCCCGGTCGCAGCCCAAACCACACATACATTAAATTTTAAATATAATACGGGTCACATATATAATAAACAACGCACGGTGGCGCCTCGGTTGGCAGCTCTTTGCCAAGTCGTTGCCCCTGCCCAAAGGTCGCGGGGTCGACTCCTACCGGTTGCAAAGATTTTAAACCAAACAATAAGTGACACATGGCGGCCACAAATTGGGCCACGTGTCAACATACCATTAGACACAAAAATGACACGTGTCAAACGCTCATATGCCAATTGTCTGCCAATAAGTGAAGGCCACATCATCATCTACCACCTGGACGTACGACCTCTACCATGTTAGCGTACGGTCATGCCATGTCAGCATCTGTACGGACTGTACAGACTGCACAGTCAGCGTCCCTTTTTTTACCTGTTTGACGATTCGAACAGATCATGATATCTCTCGCTCCCAACGTCCATTTGAACCCAAACAAGTTGCGTTGGGTTCTCAATGATGAGACCTATTCTCTCCGTCCATTTGAAGCAATTCTGAGCACTTTGAATTTTTGAGGAAAATTTGATCCCCTGATCAACCCTTAAGCTACCCGAAAACCATCTAAAAAAAGTGACGATAGAGAGCAAAGAGGGTTAATGGGTGCACCTTTAGTGCTTACGGTTGGCATAGACCTCTTTCGATTGTTGTTGCCTCCTAGATTGTGGATCTCCTCCCAATGTTGACCTGCAAAATATTAATAAGACAATGCTAGAACATATGCAATCTCTATTGATCACTTTCAAAGTTTAAACATATATATAAATGCATAAATCAACAAAAGCATAGAAATATAAGATTTTGGGACAAGAACAAACTCTTTTATTAAATTTCAAGAAAAAAAGGATTACAACCTTTGTCGGCAACCGCTCCACGAACTAGGTTCGGGCTCCTCTATCATGGCTCCATGTGCATCAATCCCATGTTAGCTTCTCGCAACCAACTTATCACCAAGGGAATGAGGAAGGGTTGCGTAAGGAGAAAAGGTTGGAGGGGAAGGCTGAGGCTAAAACTCATAATGGGAAGCAAAACTTGGGCTAAGAAAGGGAAGGGATGTTTGCATAGTTTTCTTATTCTCTTGCTTATGTTCCTAAATGACACCCCAAGACCTCTTTTTGTATGAGAAAAATATGGTTATTCGGTTTGGGGATGGGCTACAAGGGGTAAAATGGTTAGGAAACCATCCATAGCTCGTAAACTTCGTCGAGTTACGTGCAATTTTATATTTTTTGCAACTTTTGGAGGTAAAAACGAGCTATCTATCATTTAACATGCATATGTACGCGGGCTAAATAGCATGAAACATGTGTGTGTGTGCATGTTATTAGTTCAGCAGGGCATGTACACTCTTCAAAAAATGGTTTTTTTAAGAGGAAGCCTCAACTGTATTTTGGCAAAGTATACAAAAGGAAGGGCCAATGTCTTTTATGCACATATAAATCATTTTGGACTATAATATATGCCCCCTAATGTGTGAGGTCAAAAGAGAAAATGATGGCCGAAATACATTACAATATATTTACCAGTGGGAAGGAATGAAGTTGAGTGAGCCCGAGATGAGTGTTCCTGAGTGTGCCATCTGCAAAACAATGATAAAATCTCCGAGGTAGGGATAGCCATGCTTAGGATGAACCAAGCATGGCTTCCAATCAAGTACACTATAGATCCATGTCATATAAATTTCTATATAAAGTGTAGCCACGAGCAATGTTGGCCCTTGACCAAGTTTTGAGGAATACTTGGTCATATTTGACCGTTTTTGGGACTTCGAAAACCTGTCGAAGACAAAGCACAAAGCGAAGAAGAAACTGTGTGCAAAACAAAGCTATGTAGATCTATTTCCCTAGTGCACAGCTTTTTACTTGACCTGTGAAGCTTTGTGCTAGGAATAAGGTTATATCTAAAGAGAGAAAGATCAGATCTGAAGAAAATAAGCAAGATTTAAATGCTCTATGCTCTAAGAAAAGTAAAAGTGGAAATTTCTGAAAGAAAGAGGTCAGATCTGTAGAAAAGAGGTAAGATATGTAATCTCTATGCTCTAATAAAGATAAGAATAGTTAAACGTTTTTAGATCTCGAAGATTTATGCTCTGCAAAAGTAAAATAAGTGAATTTTTTTGTTTCTAGAGTATGGATCTAGGTATGTTTCATAGATTCTATCCTAGCTTGAAAACTAGGGCATTAATAGATGAAATAAAGTTTGATATGAATAGATTTGATAAGAATAATGATAGATATGTTATACCTATGGATAGAAAGAATGTTTGAACTAACAAATGGATGTAGGATCCTAGAAATAATTGTTTGCGGGATAGCTACCATGATCCTGGTGCGCAATACAAAAGAAGTTGGGGATCATTTAAGAGAAAGAGAGGATTGACTCTATGTTACAGTTGCAGAAAATCATGCCATCTAGCAAAGGAATGCCCTCGTGGAAAACCCAGTTGTCTCTGTTGCAAAGATTTGGACCATGAAGTATTGGATTTCCCTAGAATGATTGCTAATCTTGAAAGAATGAATCTGCATGAAGAAAAGCCTAAGACAACCCTAGAAATAGCAGAACCCCAGAAAGAATCAGAAAATGTATTAATACAGATGAAAGAAAATCTGAATGGGCATAAAGACGTTAGTTTATCAGAAATTTTCAAAGAAAAAGAGCAAATCGAAGTAAGAATAGGAGACTTCGACATAGACTGTGTTCTAGATGAGGAGACATAGGTGAATATTATGACAGAAAGAACTTGGGAAACCCTGGGAAACCTGCTATGATTCCTTCATTAGGAGGAATAAGCTTGTTTAAAGGAAAATTGGTAACCCTATGTAGAAGGATTACCCAGATATCTCTGAGCATCAATGGAACATTGGTAGAGGAAGAATTTGAAGTTATCAAGTTTATTGAGAACAACACCCCATTTCCGGCTTTGTTAGGAAAAACCTGGATTGAGAAAGACCAGATCCAAAGAAATGAAGAAAAGGAAACCCTAGAAAAGAAGAAGCAAGACCTAATAGATTTTTTGACTAGAAAGATCGCCTACTTGATGGAAGAATAGGGTAATAGATCAAAGATATTTGACACCAAGGACTTTGATGTCAAAGATGTAAGAACACTAGAAGAACCACATAGGACTGAAATGAATGTTCCAGATGAAGAAGAAGTATTTCCCTTGAATCTGAAGAACGAATATCGACAATGCGAAGTGACTATGTTTGAAGAGGATAAGAATCAGAATGGGAAAAGGATCACCGAGATGAAGCTCACCGGGAAAAAGGATAGAAATCTAAGTAAGAATAAATCCTAGAGTGAAAGACTACAGAAGGTTACAGAGGGGGCCCCACAGAAGGAAAAATTGTAGCATTTGAGCTTCACCGAGATAGAAGAACAACAACATAGGGCACTTCGTCATGGCAAAGCAATATAGTCGTTGGAAGCCGATATAACCATTTGAATTCTACTCTGAACGGGTTGATGGCTCACTAACAGATAGTTAGACCATGCCATAATGGACAGAACAAGAGTTAATGAAGCTTCATACCTGTTGCAAGCAAACCATTACTAAAATTCCTATATATCCCATCGCGCTATGACCGAAGAACACTTTTTCCAATTGAGAATTTTTACTTCACAGCCTTGATTAAGATTGTCCAGCGATCCTTACGACCTTACCTTCTACCCTATTACAGTACCTACACTACTTTGAGAACTCGAGATATTGATCCTGAGCGTATATGTCCGATGAATTTAGCGCAGCTGAAGAATATGTAAGAGAGGTACTCGCTAGCCTCAAAGATGAGAGAGTCATGTCAGAGAGAGGATTGTCTACAGGTTTATAGGCATCATTTACGGGAGGAGTGCAAGCCTCCTCGTCAACTGCTCGAGCAGGAATATCCCAAGCTGGTGCAGAAAGAAGAACCAAACATAAAGACGATCTAGCCAACACAAATTTGGTTCCATCCATCCTACCTTCTTACATACCACCTCTGAGCAGTGTGATCAATAGAGACAGTGTGCCTAGAGACTTGGAGTACACTCTAGTCACTACATACCTACCAAAAGGGGTACGCACAGTTCATGTAGATCAAGACAAGGTTGCAGCAATGAATTTTGGTGACTTCAACCTGGTTGACTGGAAGGTTTATGGCATGCTCGCACCTTATAAATATCTGACGAAGACAAAGGGCAAGAATTCAAAGATCATCCCTCAAAAATGGATGATGGACCTCGCGCAGTCCACTCTGCTCAATGTTATGGAGATACCACACTTTGATAGACACCAGGAGGTGAATTCTCGTGTGAAGTTGTTGCTGGCAAGTTACCATGGAGGATACTTATGGATGAACTGTCGCATAACAATTGATCCAATGCTGATCACCCGGATCACTAGGCTTAGCATGCTAGGCCCTGATCCCCATGATTACTATCTTGGAAAGACCGCGGATCAAGCTCTCACTCAGAAGATCAAAGAAGCATATGGCGATGTTGAGAAAGGCATGCAAGGCTACAAGGTAGCTTCTATCGAAAGTGGCATAGTGCACCTCACCAGTCAACTGATCGCAGGGAAGTTGGTATGCAAGAATTGACCCAGGCAAGTATCCGGCTTTGTAGTCGACCTCATAGGGAAGTGCACAGAGGGACTACAGATGAACTGGGTGACGTACATGGTGAATCAACTAGAGATTGAATGCAGAGAATCCCAAGATTAGGGGCATGAATTCCATTTTAGATGGCTCTTAATACTTATATATTTCGTTGCATGGGAGATACCGAAAGATGCAACCTTCCCGGACATCGACCCCTTTGAACCATTGGCCACGAAGTTCAGTACATTGTGGTACTCGAGCCATATGAACAAGCAGTGGCAGTCAAATGTCATTTTCCATACCTACTACACCCAGTTGAAGCTCACCATCCAGTCTGAGGCATGCATGACCCCGAATACTTTACATAGGTTTCAACCCTTGATGAATTTCAATGTGGACCTCCATTTCATATATATTACAGCACATGTTGACGAGCACAAGGAACAACTTGAATCTTATTATAAGCTGACAGAAGACTACCTAGAGGAGATCACCTAGGAATGGTCGACGAACCTCCTTATTTCAGTAGACCCCGCGGAAATGTCCAACATCGATATCCCAGAAGCTTCACAAAATACACCTGGGCCCAGTAAGACAAAGAAGACAAAGAAGGATGAGGAAATCCAGGATGTAGACAACAGATCTGTAAGAACCACATCCGTTACACTAGAGCAAGGAGGTAATGGAGAAGACTTAGAGGAAGTCGAATAGAGGCCATGAGATGAAGTAGAGATCATAAATAAAAGGAAGGGTTTGTCTCTGGAACCTTCCTCCTGGAAGAAATCAAAAGCACCCATGACTAAGTTGAAGACCACGCTCACTCTAGATGACTTCAGTTTTCTCATCACAACTATGAATGAAGTCATAGAAGAGATAATAGAAAATAAGGAAGCTAAGAAAGAGACAATGTACAATAGAATTGAGATCGAGCTCCAAGGAGTACGACAAGTTCTCCAGTCTAGCTACGCAGTCTCCTATGTGGCCCTGCCAGAAGGAACAACAAAAGAGCGATATGAATCAGTTCAACTCCGCAAGATTGCTGAAACAGTCAAAGTACACCTTTGAAAGGCATAGGAAGAAACAACGTAGGACACCCAGGCCTTAAATCAAGCATAGGAGGAAATCATCGAGAAACACTAAGCTATGCAACAAGAGAAGGACGCTATCCAAGCGAAATTTGATTAAGACAAAGCGAAGATCCAAAAAGAGAATGAGCAGCTGCTCGCAAAGAAGATTGGTATTGAAGAAGCAGTCAACAGAGCATTTCCCTCTGTGACCGGCTTAGAATAGAAGGCAAAAGAACCCATAGAATGCCAAGTGATGAAGCTTCCTGAATCTATTCAACAACTTTAACAAAGAGTTGTGGACTTAGAGCTTCAGACCATACCACAGAACCCACAAGAAGTGCGCAACCAGTGAGAAATAACTTCCCGGAGCACCGTAAAAAGGATTAAAGAACTCACTGAGGAATGCAAACAGTTAAGTAGCAGAAGTGCGCAGATCTACGGGAACCTAACCGAGAATCCAAAATTTCATAAATTGGAGTCGCAACTCCAAGAGGCGAAGTACAAAGCCGAAAAGATATAGGTGTAGCTGAAGGCCCTGTCACCCATAGAGAGAATGAAGAGGTTTCCAAAGCAATGCACATCCCAACAACAGATTCATACGCTTCACAGTAAAGTAATGGAAGTCTCTCAACGACTTCAACCAATGCAAGAAAAGTCATGCCAACTGTTCACTGAAGTTGAAAGCCAAGGAGTAGAACTTGAATAGGTTGTGAATACAACATAATAGTGCCTAGAAGGGCCGGTGAATGAGGCACTCATCCAAGAGTTCACCGAGCAAGAGGAAGTAGAAATGTGGCAGGTCAAAGCAGCTTGAGCCAAGATCAAGGAATTCGAAGCAAAATCGGTCAGACCTGAGTGACTCGGGACGAGTCATAGGTGAGTGTTGGGGGCCTATTGGCCCTTGACCAAGTTTTGAGTTATACTTAGTCATATTTGACTATTTTTGGGACTTCAACAGCCTGTCAAAGACAAAGCGCAAAGTGAAGTAAAAATTATGGAAGATAGACCTCCTTTTTGGGTTTTTGGGTTAATGTAATGGGAAAGGGATGTCAGCCTGTGGGTTTACCCACGCTTAGGCCCACTTTTGTAATGTATAAATAGAAGGATATGCAATGTAAGAAGTAGTATAAGTGATTGATTAGTGCAATTGGTAGTGCATCTATGTGATGTTGAATAAGTGCTCTGTGCGAACTGTGTAAGGCTTGCAAGGCTAAGTGCAAGTTACTGTGAGGTTGCTATAGAAAGCTAAGTGTTGTAATGCAAGGAAGAAGGATCTAGTGAGCTGCGCAGATATTCTGTCCTATGTGAAGAAGTGTTTTGGAGGCTTTGTGCTTGTAAAATATTGAAGATGATAATAAAGAAGAAGATATTGTGGACATAGCCCCAGGGTGGGGGTGAACCACGTAAATCTATGTGTTATGCTCTATGCTTTGGTTCAATGTGTTTATCTTTACTTATTCTATGTTCTTTGATCTATCCACTTATGCTCTATGCTTCTTAGATATATATGATTGTTAGATCTAATGTGGATGAGGATGCTTAGTGATGCTCTACTGGATCTGATCTGGGTTACTATGGTTAAGTGTTGAATTACTGTAAATATGATTATTCACTGCAAAGCTCTGTGCTATCTGTGAAGTATAATAAGGGTTGAATATTGATGAATGATCGATGTTAAGTGCTTTGTAAATGACATAATCACAGATCTGTGTCCCGGCTAAGGTTGCAGACACCTGAGTCTTGCAACCACCCCTACCTCTACCTTGGGTGAGACTTCATCTGCTTCACAGGTGTTGCTGAAAGGGCCTATAGTTAGGGATTTGTTCGTGCGCTCTTGAGTGTTGAACCCTGGGTATGCCCCTATGCCAAAAAACAATACACAACGAATCTACATCTCAAAATAATATGAAGATATGCAAGTACAATATAATATGCATCTTCAAGAAGCATCGATGCCTATGACTGGAGATTAGGACTTCATAGCTCGAGCAACAAAGTCAAGATCTTCAAAATTCAGGTAGGAGTACAATAGGAGTGTAAGAACCACTACCCTGATGTCTTTGACACGTTGTCAAGGAAACACTGGAGGATCTTAATCATCAGGCACATAACTTCATTGATTTTGAATCCAAACTTGATTAGATTCTTGGGATGGACGACTCATGAAAGTCAAGATGTATACTACAGAATGGGAGAATCAGGTTGGATAAAAATTTCCCTAGATAAAATCATGATGAAATGATGAGACTTGGGAAACATAACATTGACATAAGTCTTTGATACATGAGGCACCGCAAAATCTCCATATGTTTGGAAGAGTAACCAAACGAAGGAGCACACAGCGCTATGTAACAACAAAAGATTCCTAAGGTCATACTTATATCCCCAATGCTTGGAGAACAAACAAAAGGATGTGCTTTGTCCAAGGGAGACTATCTTTTTGTTGATAAAAGAGAATGTATATCCCATCCCCTCTTTTTGGAATATTTGATATTTTTGTCTTTTTCAAATTTTTAACAAGCTTTAAAAGGAATAAAATAATGCTACGTTACAAAGGAGGAACGAGTATCGTAGTCAATAAAACTAGTTCCAAGCGCATGGAACATAGTGATGCTCGGTGCAAAGAGACATGTGCAAGATAAGGACACTTGGGAAAATTCCTCCATGGGTCAAGGTGTCAGATCGCGAGGGAAAAAGTGTTGCAAGGCTTTCATTTAAGGAATGCTCTGAAGGTTAATTTAATAGAAACATGAAGCCGACATTAGGCCAAAGATGCAAGGATGAGAAATGATATGTGATTAGGCATGAAATAACAAGACTCCTTCCGTGTTGAGTTTTACGAGCCTAGAGAAGGTAATCTCGATGGTTTTTCATGTTTAGAGAGTCTGAAAAACACTAAAATAAGACTCCAGAGTGTTCTTTTTTCGTAATTATTTCAGTCGGTTCAAAAAAGGGTTAAACTTATAATGAAAGGACATCTCTTCAAAACCATTTTAACAAGTGTGACAGAAACAAGATCACTCAACTATATTTTCAATTTTAAGGAGTCTGAAAAGAGCTTAACTATGGACTTACAACCTTTTTCTAAGTTTAGTCTCCTTAGCATGAAAAAGTATAAAATATAACTTAGGAGAACTCTCCCAGAGAGACATGTCTCCGGAGGTGTACCTTTTTTTGGGATAATCTATTGGCCGAAAAAGGGTTAAACTTATGCCAAATATATATTCTTTCTGGACCAATTAACGAGTGTGAAAGGAACAAGGTCACTCGGTGATATTTTCATATTTAGGGAGTCTAAAAAGAGCTTGACTATGGACTCTGGGGGGGGGTCCTTTTTCATATATAATCTCCAAGGCACGAAAAATAGATAAACCAAAACCAAGGAGAATGGCCCTTTTTCGAAGTTTATTCCCTCAGGCCCAAAAAAAGGTTAAACATACGCCTGAGAATACTCCCCTAGTGAACCAAAGCTCCTAGCAAATACCTTTATTTGTAAATTAACCATCCAGACCAAAAAATCGATAAAATATCATCAAATAGATGTTCCTTCAAATTTTAGTTTGACGAGCGTGAAGGGAAACAAGATCGCTCAGCCATATTTTCAATTTTAGAGAGTCTAAAAAGGGCTTAAAGAAGACTCCAGGGGGGCTTCTTTTATTAAGTAACATGTTTTATCACATATAGTTGTCAAGGGAAGCAGGTCGTCCAAGTCCGTGGTCTGCACAAGAAACGTTGAAGCACAACATTCAAAACAATCCATTTTGGGCTTGAAACACAAGAAAGCACAGAGGCTCGATTTCAAAATAGTTCTGATTAGCGGCTCTCCGGTGATCTAGATTTAAAATTAGCTCAAGGATTAATGGCTAGACATATGAGCCGAAGTCTCGAAGAAAATCTGAGCCATTGAAGGATGTGGACATGCTTCAACAGATATCATAGTTCAAAATATTTAATTTGAAGGATTGCACGAGAAAGAAGAAGAAAAATATCGAAGTTCGAACTCCCGAAGTAAATCTTGGCCCTCCAAATATAGAGGACACATGGAGGAATATCCCTCACTTTGGAAGATTTATTTCATAGGATTGTAAAAGTTGTGTGTTGAAAATTCCCAAAGAGTTGAAGCCCGAACTCCCGAAATATATCTCGACCATCCAAATCAAGAGGACACACGTCGCCATATCTCACACTTCAGAAATTTGTCACTTCAGAGGATTGTAAGAGCTATGCATTGAAAATACCTGAAGCCTAAAATTCCAAAGTAATTGTGAGTCATTGATCTTCGCAACATGAAGCAGATTCCATCCAAGAGTGGTGCGTGGAAACAAAAGTGGGGCTTTCCCAGATCGTAGATCGCGATCAGATAAACAAATCACATGTATTCGACATGTCAAAATTGCACGAGGATTAGTGGCTAGGAAGAAGCCTCGGAGTTTCATATCAAGCGTCTCACATCCTTCTCCATCAGATGGTCAATATTTACTTCAGGAATCTGGACTTTAAGAGTTTTATCTCCTCCCCTCTCACTTTCATCTGGATTGTTTTCTCCCAAAGTCCAAAGACTACTGCCACATGTCCATCCAAATATAACTTTGGTATTTTTCTTTGGGACTCCGTGATTCAGGAGTTTCAGCCTCCTCACTCCCAATTTCATCTAGAATGTTTTCTCCCGGAGTTAATAGATCCCTGCCGCGTGTCCTCCCCATATTGATGGTCATCGTTCACTTTGGAGATCTAGCTCTACATGCATACCACCCCCAAGCTCTAAAGTGACAAAGTAAGTGGCAGTCATCAGTTTAGATATGTGGTGCTCTCGTCAATCATGACACCTAGAATTCATATGGAGATGAAATGTGGCTCCCAGTCCAGGAACCTTTGGGCATATCATCTGTTTGTTTCCAAGTGACATGTGTCACCTCTCTTTTCATGACACATCAATGTAGTGACGTCAGACCACCACGTTATATCATCCTCCGGGAAGTATTGTTGTTCAATGAAAAAGGTAGTGCCGTCTCCAAGCATGGTTAGAATGACCCTAAAGTTGGTAGGCAGATAAACTTCAGCGATGGTGCTAAATTTAGTAGGTGTTCCCAGATCACAGATCAAGATCAGATCCACAACCACATTTCATTGCATGGATGAAACATGCTCAAATGATCAAATTACTGAGCAGTCCCACAATTGAAACCATGGTATAGAGAAAGAGATATGTGACGAAAGGTGGTGGATTGCAGGCTCAAAAGCAGTGTGAATCCAAAATGCCTTTGATGGCCCCAAAATCATGTGCTCATATAGCATCAAATCTGAAAGAAGCATGTGGCATCCCTTTAGGCACTAAGCCTCATCCTAGTCCCAATGAAGGATTAGTTAAAGGAGTGGTGGTTGGAACCTCAACTCACTCCATAAATAGAAGGCATGGAGGGTTTGTCCGTGGAGACAGATCTGTCAGCTCAAGGTACCACGGTGGACAAGTTTTCCTACAGGCCCATGCTAAGTTGAATTTTCATTTAACATGAGGATACATGCATAGTCTAACAAAAGAAAGCGTAGATGAAAGGATTTGAATGCAATGGCCAGATCACACTCCTGGTAGTCATGGATTGATCTAAGTATAAATCAATCAATTCAATATTTTGTTAGGGTCGTCGGATGGTTGAGTAGAGATCCCTACTGTGTAATTTTGATGCCAGAATTTTTCTTTGGTTATGTATCAAATTTGAGACTTTTTCATTAATAGAAGTCAGTTTCTTTCATCTCTTTGTTTAAAATATGTTGAAACACTCGGGCAAGGAGGATCCAATCGAGGGTTGTGGTTATATTGTAATTTAGGTTTGATTACAATATTGTTGTGACTAGTTTTAGTTAGCTTCTTTGTTATCTTATTTCCCCTTGAAAGGCTCGGCCATGGAGGATCCAGTCAAGTTGTTGTAGTTGCATCGTAATGTAGGTTTGATTATTATGTTGTTGTGAAACATTTGAGTGTCTGAAACTTGAGTTCGAGAGTTCTTTTGGACCTGATTTTTTCTTCACCCAGTTGCTTGAAAGCTAGGTGATCATAGCAGTTTTGTTCACCTCTCTCACTAATTCTTCCTTCTAATCACACTTAAACTCAAATCATTGTCTGAAGTTAATGAGGACCTCACTTCCCTGTGCATTGCTTGTCCAGTTTCTGTGTTAAAGTCATTCTTGTACTAAGTTTCATCCATTTGACCTCCACTCACAAAACCAACATCCCCCAAAAATTCTGATGGGTATTGGGATTATCCTCTTGCAATCTGAGGGTGACTCTCAGTGCTAACATTTTTTGCACCGTTGTTAGGGAACGAATTGAAGACATTTCCTTTGGAGGAACCAGCTGAACACTTGTTGAATTTTCATTATTTTATTCATCCACTTCATATCATGCATGAGGATGCTCAGATTAATATTTTCAGGTTTTCATTAGAGGGGATTGCTCGCAATTGGTGTAGATCTCTTCCAGTTGCAAGTATCAGCTCTTTGACAGGATTTCATGGAACTTTTAATTCATTTTGCAAAGATTATTTTCTAGCTGATCATCTTTTTGAGAGATGTTGTGATGATTTTTATTTTCTCCATAAAGATTCTTCTAGTCATGAAAACTAGATTTGCGATGAAGCATCTATTGTGGAAGAAATCATTTTCAGTGAAGATCATGAGGTGTTGAATGCTATTCATTATGATAGAAATAAAATAGAAATGTATGACATCATATCAGATGTATCTGTTGTTTTAAATGTTCATGAATATCGACATATCTCTTTTGAATATTCTGATGACAAAGATCAAGTGTATTCAGCGATATATATTTCTTCTGACTGCAATATATGATAAGCTAGTTAAAAGAACTAGGGAAGCGTTCTCTCCATTTTTTCCTAGATTTTCAAATTTGAAGGAAGAAATTGTTTGCTTCTCTTATGGAGAGAATGCAGAGGATATTTCTTTTCTTGAAACAGATGTTTTTGGAAGCCCTGCTTATGATGAAGAAGTTGTTTCAAATGTTGACTAGGAACAACCATTTTTTGATGAATATCCCAGTGAAGACGATGAAGAGCAAAGTTTTTTCATGGCTTCTTTGGAACCTCGTAGCATGGTTCCTGTATATGATGATTATCAATCTGATCCTTGGGAGGGCCATGGAAGAGAAAAGGAAGAGATAAATGTGCATCTTATCTCCTGTCTCGCACTTGTAAATGAGAAAATATCACCTGGGATTAGCCAACCTACATAAATCCTTTATCTACCTGTACACTCTGAGAACACTAAACAACATGCAAGAAATAATGAAATAAAGGAGGTAATTTCTTACTAGTTTAGCATGCCTTATTGCAAATTTTATAACCCTGTGAAGTTATATATAGAGTTAATTTTTCCAAAAGCATTGGAGCTTGAAAAATTATTCATCTTATCATCATTTGGGGGTATGGTAAGTGTTCCAAAACATGTTTTCATTATGCTTTCATACTTCCCTTACCTTTTGTGGATCATTTGCACTGAAAAAAATAATTATATTACCAAACAGTCTGAGTGGCTATGGTGGAAGTTTTCTTTCACCTAGCACATTCTAAAAAATCAGTTAGTCTAGGATTGTACATAAATAAGATCCTCCTTGAGCACATGTGTTTGTTTTCTTTTTGTAAGTAGAGTAGTGTACATGTCAACTTGTTTTCCTCAACAATATGTATTTGAGCTCGACTCCACAACCCAACAACTAAGAAACTAGAAATGTGCATTCTTGGTAGCTCGCAGGGAGCATGTCAGCCTGTGTGGAGCCAAATGTTATCACATATAGTTGTCAAGGGAATCATGTCATCCAATTCCATGGTCTTCATAGGGAACATCTAAGCGCAACATTTAGAACAATCCATTTCGGGCTTGAAACACAAGAAAACAAACAAACTCGATTTCCAACAAAGGAGATCCCATGAATAGTTTAGATCAATGGCTCTCGGATGATCAGGATTTCAAAGTAGTGCAAGGATTAATGACTAGACAGAGGAGCCAAAGTCCTGAATTAAATATGATCCATTGAAGGTTGAGGAGACATGTCAGCAGATCTCACACTTTGGAGGATTGCACGAGCAAGAAGAAGAAAACTCCCAAAGTAAATCTCGGCCATCCAAATCTAGATCAGGACACGTGGAGGAGGATCCCTCACTCTAGAAGATTTACTTCGAAGGATTGTAAGAGTTGTGTGTTGAAAATTCTTGAAGAGCCAAAGCCCAAACTTCTGAAATAAATCTTGGCCATCCAAATAAAGAGGAAATGCGTCGCCAAATATCACACTTCGGGAATTCGACACTTTGGAGGATTGTAAGATCTATGTATTGAGAAGGCCCGAAGCCTGAACTCCTGAAGTAATTGTGAGTCATTTATCTTTACAGCAAGAATTAGGTTCCATCCAAGAATGGTACATGGCAACAAAAGTGGGTCTTTACCAAATCGTAGATCACGATCAGATCAACGACTCACATGTATTCGACATGTCAAAATTATGTGAGGATTAGTGGCTAGGAAGAAGCCCCAGAGTTGCATATAAAGAGTCGTGCATCCTTCTTCATCGGACAATCAATATTTACTTCGTGAATCTGGACTTTGGGAGTTTTAGCTCCTCCCCTTTCGCTTTCATCCAGAGAATTTTCTCCCGAAGTCCATAGATCATTGTCGCATGTCCATCCAAATCTAATGGTGGTAGTTTTCTTCGGGTTTTAGAGCTTTGGGAGTTTCAGCCTTCTCGCTCCCATTTTTGTCTAGAATTGTTTCTCCCAGAGTTAATAGATCCCTTCCACGTGTCCTCCCCATATCGATGATCTTCGTTCATTTTGGAGCTCCAGCTCTACATTCATATCACCCCCAAGCTTTGAAATGACAAAGTACGTGGCAGTCATCATTTCATATATGTGGCACTCTCGTATAATGAAATAGATACATGGTAGAAGATGGTGGATTGCAGGCTCAAAAGAAGTGTGAATCCAAATATCCTTTGACACCCCCCCAGTCACGTTCTCATATAGCATCAAATCCAAAAGCAACGCGTGGCATACCCCTAGGCATTAAGCCTCATCATGGTCACGATGAAGGATCAATTAATGAAAAATGAGTGGCGATTAGAACCTCGACTCACTCCATAAATAGAAGGTGCGGAGGTTTTGTCCATGGAGACAGAGCTGTCAGCCCGAGGTACCACGGTGGACACATTTTCCTACAGCCCCATGTTGAGCTAAATTTGCGTCTGACAGGAGGATACACAGAGAGTATGAAATAAGAAGGCACAGATGAAAGGCTTTGAATGCAATGGCCATATCACACTCCTGGTAGTTGTGGATTGATCTGAGTATAAATCGATCAGTTCAATATTTTTTTAGGGTGGTTGGATGGTTGAGAAGAGCTCCCTACTGTGTAATTTTGATGTCAAAACTGTTCTCTAGTTATGTATCAAATTTGACACTTTCGCATTAATAGAAGTCAACTTATTTCATTTCTTTATTTAAATTATGATGAAACATTCGAGCATGGAGGATCTAGTCGAGGGTTGTGGTTCTATTGTAATGTGTGTTTGATTATAGTATTGTTGTGACCAGTTTTAGTTAGCTTATTTGTTATCTTATTTCCCCTTACGTTGAAAGGCTCGGGCATGGAGGATCCAGTCGAGTTGTTGTAGTTGCATGGTAATGTAGGTTTTATTATTATGCTACTGTGACACATTTGAGTGTCTGGAAATTGAGTTCAAAAGTACTCTTGGTCTTGATTTTTTCTTTACCGAGCTTCTTGAAAGCTGGGTGCTCATAGTAGTCACCAATTCTTCCTTCCTCTCACTCTTAAACTTAGATAACTGACTGAAGTTAATGAGGACCTCACTTCCCTCTGCATTGCTTGTCCAATTTCTATGTTAAAGTCATTCTTGTATTGAGTTTTTTCCATTTGACCTCCACTCACAAAACCAACCTCCCCCAAACATTTTGATGGGTACTGGGCTTATCCTCTTGCAATCTGAGGGTGAATCTCAGTGATAACAACATGAATGAGATCAAAAATAATAAATGAATTCTTGTTAGATGTTGATTTCAGAGTCTAAGCGAGCTTGAAAGAAAAAAAACCATGCTCTTAGAGAGTCCCATGGGTATAGGCTAGAAAAAGATGAAGAAGAAGGATGAGGCTTCAACACAAAGTCATGGTGGGACTAAAAGGGACTCATGTTCCTATGAAGTACTTCGACATGGGCACCAAATGGAAAAAAATGTTCTAACTAGGATTCCCATGGAATTAAGGCTCTACCACATAAAGTATGACACACTTATCAACAAGGAAGGTTAGTGTCACAATTCAGTGAGGTTGATCCTAAGGCGAAAAGAATGAGGAAACAGATAATGAAAAAATTGCAAGTAGGGAAAAACATAACCTATATGTCATTTTTGAGGTCAATACTTGTCAGAACAGATCGATACGATGAAAAACATTCAAAGAAAAATGTCTCCAAGATCCTGCATATAAGGCCAATAGCACTAATCCAGAAGTTAATAGATCCAATATAGATAAAAAAAAAATCAGAAAATAAGAGGTTCTACTAAATAAAAACTTGAAAAAAACAAACCTGGACTATATAATATGGTACAAGTCACCACACAACCTTATGCATCATGCATAGTACTGGTTCAAGTAGAGCCTGCTGCTAGGCTCTGACCTTGAAATACTCCCAAAATGGAAGAAAACACAAACAACGGTGTAAGTATTCCCACGGTATAAAAATTGTAGTCATGGCTTGAAGGATAGCTTCATCCGAAGGTAATTCATTATCTGATAAATAATGTGAACAAGGAGGATCGACAATCCCAAAGGGTGAAGAAAACAGACCATATTCCATATGATGATGGAGGTTCTGGTTAAGGTTGGCAGAATCTATCAACAAAGAATCACAAGCACAAGGGATTGAGGATCTACAAACAGTGAGATGAGACTCAAAAGGAGATTCAATACCACTCAAACCAAGAGGGGGAAGTAAGGGCTCCCATGCCCCCACTAGATAACAAAACTAATCAATTGTTGAGACTATCTCGAGAAGGAAAACATGAGTGAACAAGTTCCTTCTTAGGATTAATTGAACATTGAGGATAAGACACCACATAATTTACCTGTGGCGGTGTAGAGTCTACACGAATACTAGGAACATATAAAGGGGCAACCTAAACTAACACCAAATTAGGATGGTGATTATCAGATTCCAACTAGTTGATAGTGACAATTCTTCCATTGTGAGGGAAATGCATCACCCGAAATAGCGTAGAAAACACAATGTTCATAACATAAACATAATCACACACGAGAATCATATTGAAATCTAATGGGCCTTGCACCACTATAACATCGACAAGGACAATATTCCCACCTAACGAGATATTTAACTGAGGAAGAATCCCCAAATATTCACTAGGACATCTATCAAAATCAAACAGCTCATGTGATGCAGACAAAAGATCGAGAGAACCCAAATATTTCCAATTTAAGGAGGATAAAATACTTTTTGAGGCTCCTTCATCTACAATACATTGATAAATGTTTTTTTAGTTAAATTGAACCCTTATTTGAAAGGGTGCAGAAGAAGGAAGACAAGGCTCAACAAGTTTATTCCAATCAAAGGAAACCATCCTAGGGATTCAAGGGGGTGTGCTCGAAGTGAGCGAAATGCCCCCTTTTTATGAAAGTATTGAACTATAAATGCTAAAAACATAGTCGATAGACACATCACTCCCCATTAGAAGAGTGGAATCATCCAAATATTTCATCGGCGTGAACACTTTGGTAGACTCGACACTCTCCAAGAGAAGAGTGGGATCATTCGACTATTTCACTGATGTGACCACTTTGGTAGACTCGACACTCTCCAAGAGAAAATTGGAATTGACTAAATCTTGCATCGACACGACCACTTCCTCAAGCAATGGATGAATAGGTTGCGAGAAAAAATGGTATGAAGGTACATCACCCCCCAAAAAATGAGTTGGATCAGTCAAAGATTGCATCGACTATTACATTATGTACTGACTTTGCCTACATGGCTGCCAAAAATACAATGCATATCCATGTGGAAAATATACCAACAAGTGTTCATAGCCATGAGTAGGCAAGTATAAATGCGGTTACATGCCAATAGTTGTCATAGTCACAAACAAGGCCCAGTGAAACCAGAATCAATATGAAGATATTTGTATACCATGGAGTACAATCTAATCTCCCATGATCACTGAAGTCAAATAGGTACTAGTCCGATGAAATGGAAGCAACAGCTCAGGAAAGTTGTGTCTACAAAGTGATTTCTTCAAGTCTTCAATACAATCCACCAATGTTGCAAGTCTACATCATGTGAATAACTGAGTTGAGGTTGAACATGATGAGACATCATTTGATTACTGATCATTGAGGTATACCATTAACAAACACGAGACAACCTACCAATGATGAAAGTAGGTATTAAGGCACTGAGTACATATCTACAAATGTGAATAAAGGAGTTGGTGTCGAACATTTGAGAGATCCATTAATCAGGAGACATTGATGTATTCCCATCTGCAAATGGCGAGAGAGCATTCCACTAATGATTGCAAACCTCAAGGTACTCATAAAAATCTAATTCTCGTATCTAGAATACATGACCTGAAGTCAATGGAAAGAGACCTGCTGAAAGGAGAGAATTAAGGCATCTCTCATCAGTTAGCATGAGGAACAAAGAAGGAGCTTCATGATTTGGTGGAGATTGGACAAAGAACATGTTCACAAACCAACGACCCTATGCATCTTTCACGTCTTCCATATGCAAGTGGTACACGAAAAATATCCTCTGAATAGTAGCCAGTGATGAAAACTGGTGACAAAGGCGAGGAAACCACCAATAAGGCTAATGACATCCAAGACACTACACGAATCCCAAATTGTGAATAGATGTCTTGCCGTTGAACACAAGGGAAACCACTCAGTCAACAACCCATGATGAAATATCGATTTTTTTGTTCAAGGTGACCTACCAATGATGAAAGTAGGGCCAGGGTGCATCATAAGACCAAAGTATCATGTGATTCTGAGACAAACTAAGGGTATGGCTGACATGCGAAGTCAAGATTTCTGAGGAGTGGCTGACACAGGTTGATAGACTTCCTTTGAACAAGAGAATGAGACATACGGTGGACTCTGAAAGCATAGACTTAATGATTTGACAATTACATGCAGGAGGCATCCATAATGTTCTCTATAGTGGCTGGAAGATTAACCAGTTGGTGGAGAAAATTCTGTAATGAGATCATCTTCCTAAGGCCATGCTAAACCCAAAATTATGATGATGCAAGGACTCCATAACTTTGTTCTCTATTCAAAGGCGACATGACTGCTGCCAATTACAATATGGTACTCCCTTCCCACTTGTATTTTTTTTTTTCATAACAAGTGAATGCTATGATACAGAGGAGGGAACGACTGTCGCATGTAAGCAAAACTAGTTCCAGCAGTGGAACATACCTATTCTCAATGCAAGGAAATTCATGTGAGAGATGGACACTTGGGGTGATGTTCCCTCCAGGGTACAGGGTGTCAAATTGCAAAGGATATAGACAAGGCTCTGCTTGGTTGAGGATGAAAACTACTTGGGCCGTGGTTTATAACGCAAATTGAGAACCGACTAAAGGCTCAATACTACAAGCAAGGGCATGAGATGCAATCACAATTTAACGCCAAAAAATGTCCTTTTTTATATCTTTTAGTCTACTTGGTGTGAAAAAGAGGTAAAGTTGTGCCAAATAGACGTCTTTTCAAATCCAATTTACAAGTGTGAAGAAGACAAGTTCACTCCGCGATATTTTCCATTTTTGATAGCGAGTCGGAAAAGAACTTAACTAAGACTCATGATCTTTCAAATCCAATTTTAACGAGTTTGAAAGGGACAAATCACTCGGTGATATTTTCAATTTTTAGTAATGAGTCGAAAAAGAGCTTAACTAAGACTCATGTTTTTGGGAGTCCATGGGTAATAAGGCCACGTGTGCATGAATGATAAATGAGGCTTAGTGTAAAGTCATGTATTGAATTGTAATGGACTCCCAGTCTTAAGGAAAAAAAAAAACTCGGCATGGGCCCCAAATGACAAAGAGGTTCTAACTAGGGTACCTATGTTTGGTAAGTCTCTACCATTTATTAACGATGCTATGATAGTAGAAGGGGGTTAATGCGTCACAATAAGTGGGTTTGTACCTAAGGCGTAAAAAGTGGTAATTGGAGGATAATGCAAGACTGCACGATGTAGTGAATACCTATCCTATATGCTAGGTTATGAATATACATGCCTGAGGATATGAACAACCAACCATGCCGTTGAAATCTATAAGAAAATTGAGTCGAAACTACAAAAACCAACTTAAAACCACTTTTGAATTAGTCCATTAGACAAAATAATCACATAAAACTATATCAAATGGGTAAAAATGTTTTATAAATAGTAATAAAATCACAATTTACTATGTCATTTTCATTTTCACCCAAAATAGTGCAATTTGGACTAACATACCTCCAGAATTCAAACAATGATCGCAGGAGCAATAAGCAATGAAATAGAAATACGTTTGGTCCAAGTAACTCTTCATCCCATCCTCTTCAAATTCAATGGTTTACAATTTTGAATTGGGCTCCATTTTTTTAGTTTTTAAGGGCGCAAATTGTGTTTTTCGGTATACACGGGTTTCTACTAATATATCGCATATACGACCAGATATACACCCCTGTGTGAACTACAGGAAGCATATATTAGGCACTACCCAGGACTGTTCTTGGATAAACCGCGTATATGTGCGTAAAATGGAAAAAAATAAGTTTTTAACTCAAAAATTGATTTGGTTTTGTCAGGATGGTGTTGGAGGGGAGGGAGAGAGAGCATGAGGAGGTAGATGCAACAATGGAAAGGGATCTAGTGGCTCAAGCGGCATTAAAAATATGTGGTCTATACAAGTTTTGGGCTCTCAAAGGAATGAGGGCCCAAGTGAGGTTATTGGAAATGCTAGTGGGCTATTTGGATCCAGATAGCGAGAGCTTTATCCTTGATAGGAAATCATTAAGGATCGAAGTAGAGGACATCTACTTCTTGACAGGACTTTCACACTGAGGAGAGGTCGTGGACCTTATGTCACGTGGGGCTATAAGTTGGATGAAGGTCAAAGAATACATCGAGGCCCACCGTGTTGTAGGGACTCCCATGGTGGGAAGTCAAATCCCTATCCGGGCTATAGGTAACCTCAGCTTGAAGATTATTGTGCTCATGCTTACCAAGATCATAGGGTCGATCTCGTTGCATCAAGAATTGAGACCTCTTATGTTTTATGCATTGGAGTGTGCAAGACCTACCATGTACGATTGGTGTACCTCACTACTTACCAACATGAAAGGTCAGCTGATAGAGTGCAAGAAGGGGGCAAAGAGAAACTTCAGGTTTGCCTCTATCCTTTCTAGCTTCTTTTTTGAGTGGATCCCAAGCCTGCGACCTAGAGTGGAGATCATTCCTAGAGGGCCATGTGATCTAGCTATAGCGCTATGGCTCAAGGTCATCAGACGGCAGGGGGGAGGTAGGGTGGTGACACCCTACAACGATGATTTTTTCTTCTGGTGGGGGAGACAAATCATAGCTCTGGATGACTGTCCATATACAGGAATTGATTTCAAAGGTGATCCTGATATGCTTCTTCCACCAGGAGCTTCCTACGACACCATAGGTAAGCAATTTTTTTATATATTTCATTTTTTGTATTTTTTTATTTTAAAAGAACGAAAATATTTTTTGTATGGTGTTCTTAAATATTAACTCGATACTTGTGTGGTTGCAGATGTGGGTCCGCAACGGATAGAAGGATTCCTACGAAACTGACTGAGGCATCGGGTAGATGAGGCAGTGGGAGGAGAGGCGGAGAGAGTCCTTTAGAATGTGTAGGGAAACCTGTCACGTTTGACACATAGGATTCCTATGGTTCAGGTGGAGGATCTACCTGAAGCCATGCAGAGGTAGGTTGCCAGTGTACCTAGAGCATGGGTACAACTCTTCCAACATCTCACCAACGCCATGGTTTTCTATCACGAGACTCATCTGGCACCATAGGCGTAGATGTCATAGGACATCTATATCGGCTGTATATGTATTTTTGAGGGTTTTAGCCCCAATTTTGTAATATAAAACACCATATTTTTTTGGAAATATAAAAAGAGGGATCTTCGACTGTACTTATATCTTACAATGTGTACATTGATTTAATCGTCTTCTTTGCTTTATTAATGTGACAAATGCCAATCCAAAACATAATTAGTGTAGGCACCAGATAGATGATTAGAACTTCTAGGAATGTGAAAATATGTGATAAAATCAAATTGTCGTTCTAAAATATGTACCCATAGGAATCGACATAGTAACATTGGATCACGCACACGGTAATGACCATTTAACTGATGTACAACTAACTAAGAATACAGGCACACCTATATAGAGCGAATACCATGTGAGATAGCATCGCGCAATAATTCTATAACAACGCTATATTCGACCACATTATTCATGGATGGCCCTAGGCATACACCACCTGAAGACACTAGCAGACCCTCGGACGAGTAAATCACCCAAGCCGTGGAAGCTAAGTTCTATGTATGACGACTGGCTTCGTCTGTGAATCCTACATAGACCAAATATTCCATTGACATCTGCCAACAAAAGGGAAAGCTCGATAAGAAAGCCAAAGAGGAAAAAGGGGAAAAGGTGTATATACACTAGCTTTACAATATTATACAAAGGGTTTTTTCCCAAGCCCAGGGCTCAAGCATAATACCTTTTTAGGTAGAGCCCATTTCTGGGCTCAGCCAATTTATTCCCTGCATAATCTTCCAACTCGTAGGCTCCTTTTTCTCGAACATGTCGCACAATATAAGGACCATGCCACATAGGTTTAAAATTGCCTTCCCCTATCAGTTCTTTGGCTTGGTCATACAAGAGGACTAAGTCACCCTCAGCATCCAACCAGGGACAGACAAACTTATCGTATTGAACTTTGACACGTTTCTTGTTTTCTTCGATAGCCATAAAGGCGTCCCGACACTGCTTGTTGAGACCTAAAATTGACATTCTCATTACCCTATTATACTCTTCACCTATACCTTTTTGGCCTACCTAAAGCTTGAGTGAATCACAAAACCGCTACCAATTGCCGGTAATAAGGTCATAAGGTAAAGTATGGTTAATTCATGCATTTTGTGGTTTATTGAGTTAAGGAATTAAATATTTCATGTACTAATGCTCGATTTGTCATATGTGAATCTTTTACCTCTAGATGTCTAGCGTTCCTATACCAAATCAGCCATCCGGTACCTGCATGCCAACACTGTTGTTGTCTGAATCCGGTACCAAGCGCATTCGGTACCAAAATAACATCTGTTGCGATCCGGTACCAACATGCACTATTATGATCCGGTACCAACGACCACGCTCTGTCATGATCTAGTACCACCTTTTGCGTCCTATCGTTATCTGGAACCATCTTCTTGTTACGATCCGGTACAAATATGGAAGAACCTAATGCACTAAGTTAAAGTGCCAGATCTTGCCTAAGTCAATTGGTGGACGTCTATTTGTTTTAGCAAGGATATGATAAGAATGTTGGCAAATATGTAACAGACAGCGAATGGCATGAGTACAGGAAGAATGTACAGAGGATTTTTAGCATATTTACAGGTAGCGTATACTTGTCATTGATGGAAAGTACATTAATGGTGATGGCTTAAGTACAACAGCGATGACTAGCAGTGCAACAATAATCGAGAGGAGAAGAGTCAGTGATCGTTGAATCCCATTCAAATTTCCCGAAAGAACAAGGGCCATCGGATCTAAATGAAGACAAGACGAGTGCACTGAAGAGGAGGATAGAACCCAGTAATTAGATCCAAGCAAAAGACCCGACCATCGTTGGATCAAGGATAACCTGCATTCTCTTTAAAGTACAAGGAGAAGAAGGCGTAATCGCGATTTGGAAAATCACGACTTCATCTGAGCTGTCAGATCAAGATTGATTCTGGACTATTGATACCAGCCATTGTCAGAGTTTTGGGGATCGAGAGTTGGACATGTCAAAGATTATTGACATATGAAATCCCGATTTCACGATATGCAAAATCGCGACATAATCTGAGCCTTCAAATCAAGATCACATCTGGACCGTTTGATCCGACTTACGTCAGCAAACCATGTCATCTAGGAACACATGGCACAACCAGGTAATGAAAATTGTCATACTGATTCAACATTCCAAGCACATGTAAGTCACGAATCAGGGTGACACGTGGCAGTTATTTAACATGTGTGAAGTCAATAGACTTACACCATGTCGGAGTTTCGAGGATCGCGTGGTGGAGATGTCAAAGATACAATGAAACAGGAATCTCGATATCACGATATGCGAAATCATGATTCAATCACAGCCGTTGAATCAAGCTCAGATCTGGACCCTTGATCTAACCCCTTATCGTAGTTTTGTGAATCGCAACATCTAGAGGCAAAGAACACAATGCAACAAGAATGCCGACTTCGTGATATGTGAAATCACAATTGAATTTGAACCATCAGATCAAGAAATGATCTGGACCATTGATCTGACTTCTTCACGGAGTTTCGGGGATCGAGATTTGTAAGTGATAAAAACTCTGAATGCCAAGAGTGTCGAAATCGCGATGTGTGAAATCTTGATTGGATCTGAACTGTCAGATCAAGAAATGATCTGGACCGTTGATCTGACTTCTTCATGGAGTTTCGGGGATCGGGATTTGTAAGTGACAAAAACTATGAACGCCAAGAGTGTTGAAATCGCGATGTGTAAAATCTTGATTGGATCTAAACCGTCAGATCAAGAAATGATCTGGACCATTGATCTGACTTCTTCACAGAGTTTTGGGGATCGGGATTTGTAAGTGACAAAAACTATGAACGCAAAGAGTGCCGAAATTATGATGTGTAAAATCTTGATTGGATCTGAACTGTCAGATCAAGTATTGATCGGAGGGCTATTGTTCTCTCTCACAGTTAACTCCTTAGTTTGGAATCTGTTAGCAAAACGGACTCATGATTACAAATCGGTTAGCGTTTCAATTGGCGTTTCAGTTGCTCAGACAATTGTCTTCTTTTTGTCTAAGGATTTGGGAAGTTGAACCGTCGTGTAGGTGTGTATAAAAGAAGACGAGACAGATTGTGTACGGTGGGCTGTTTCGCATGAGAAAACAATGAAATGGTAAGAAAGGGAAAATGAGAAGATGCGTAATATGAGATTTAGAAAATGTGCATAGTGAGATGAAACGCAGAGCAGAAGCAGAGAAAAATGACAGAAAGAGAAAAAGCGGAGCAGAATGACAAAAAGAGCAGAAGCAGAGTAGAATGACAGAAAAAGTTGATGCAAAGCAGACCTGCTAAACATCCAGAGGAAGAGAAGAATTGCAAAAAAGAAGATAGAAGACCAGATTTATAAAACAAAGAAAGATAGGTAAGAGTTGACATATCTGCATAAGCTATTTGTGTATTTATTCTTAGCCATTCAAATTCTAGGGAGGTTGGGAGGTGCTAGGGAGGATTGCTGTCCTCATAAATTCAAGTGGGTGCTTGAACACAGGGAGTTGTAGATTCCATATGGTTGCAACCAGAGAAACCAGGGTGGTGCAAGGGAGAACAAGTGTTCTATGTTATACAGGTTGGAGCTTGTGTAACTGGAAGTTGGTGCTTCCATCTAGTTGGTTCTGGAACATTCAGGAAGTTGGTGCTTCCATCCAGTTGGTGTTGGAATATTCAGGGAGTTGGTGCTTCCTTCTAGTGGGTGCTAGAGAAACCAGAGAGTTGGTGCTCTCAAACAAGTTGCAGCTTGTAAAACAGAGGTTGCAGCCTCACATTGAGTTGGTGCTCAATTATAGATGATGTACAGAACTTAAAAGACTGCCTATCATTTTGAAGAAGAAGAGGTTTTCTCCCTTTATGGGTTTCCTCGTGAAAATCTGTCTCTGTGTATACTTTATGTGTGATTGTTGTTCTTTATTGTTGTTGTCGATATGATGTATATTGTTGATGACCACTTGAAGAAATATTAATAACGTTTTAACAGACATAAAATTGTTTAAGCTCACATACAACTAATTCACCCCCCCCTCTCAGTTGTATTAATAATTCCAACAATTGGTATCAGAGCGGGTTCCTTTTATTTAAAGGTAGATCTATAAGCTTAAACATGACAAGACATGAAGGGACTTCAGCCTCTAAACTCCCTCTGTTTGATGGAACAAATTTTGCCTTCTGGAAGATTAGAATGAGAGCATACTTAATGGCCTTAGGTGTTGATGTTTGGGATGTAATAGAGACTGGTTATACAAAGCCTGTTGTGCTAGCCTCCAAGGATGATAAGTTAGAATTTAGCTTTAATGCTAAGGGGATGAATGCTATCTTGAATGGACTTGCTAAAGCTGAGTTTGTAAAGGTGATGCATCTTGATACTGCCAAAGCAATGTGGGATAAACTTGTTAACAATTATGAAGGGAATGAGAAAGTAAAAGATGCCAAACTTCAAACATACAGATTGAAATTTGAACAACTGAAGATGAATGAAGATGAAACAATTAGCAAGTATTTTTTAAGAGTTGAA
>JASDQU010102478.1:398845-417182 GCA_032191745.1 Picea mariana
AGCATTTGAAAAATTCAAAGTATTTAAGGCTCTGACTGAGAATAAAACAAGAAAAAGATTAAAGGCAATAAGTTCTAATAGATGAGGAGAGTTTAGTTTTGGGAACTTCAAAGAGTTCTGTGATAAACATGGGATCAAAAGAGAGTACACAATTCCAAGGACTCCATAGCAAAATGGAGTTGTTGAGAGGCAGAATAGGTCAGTACAACAAATGGCAAGATCAACGATGAATGAAAGGAACATACCCCAGACATATTGGGTGGAAGTGATTCATACAGTTGTTCATATCCTTAACAAAGCTCATCTCAGACCACACAGTGACAAGACCCCTTATGAACTCTGGTTTGGAAGACCTGCTTCAATCAAGCATTTTAAAGTTTTCGAGAGTACATGTTATATCAAGAACAATGATGAAAATATTGGCAAATATGATGACAGGGATGATGAAGGTATCTTCTTGGTTTATGCTACAAATAGTAAAGGATACAGATGCTACAATAAAAGACTACACAAACTAGTTGATTGTATAATATAAAAGTTGATGAAGAAATCCCAGTCAAAAATGTAAGCAGTGCTGAACCAAGAACAGAATATATAGTTGAAGATGAATATGAATAGGTCCAAGGATCAGAAAGAGAAGAGTTTGGATCATATGAAGATACGAATATTCAAACTGACATAAACAAGCAGAAAGAAGCAAATTCACCTCACAAAATTATTAGAAAGAACCATCCTGAAAATCAGATAATTGGGGATATAAATGAATGAGTTCAGACAAGGAGGAAATTGATTAAATACTTAGAACAATCACATGTTGCTTTTTTATCTATGGCTGAACCTAAAAATTTTGAGGAAGCTAGTCGGGAAGATAATTGGATTAGAGCAATGAATGAAGAGCTTGATCAGATTGAGAAGAACAATACTTGGGAGCTTGTCCCTAGACCTGAAAATAAGAATGTAATAGGTTCCAAATGGGTGTACAAGAATAAAATGAATGAAAAAGGAAAAGTTGTTAGAAATAAATCTAGATTGGTCTGTAATGGATATGCACAAGTTGAAGGTCAAGAATTTGATGAAACTTTTGCACCATTGGCAAGATTGGAAGCTATCAGAATATTTCTTTCTTATTCATGTCATAAGAATTTCAAAGTTTATTAGATGGATGTTAAGTCAACATTTCTTAATGGAGATCTAGAGGAAGAAGTATATATGGAGCAACCTGAAGGATTCTCTTTGATAGATAATCCTAATTATGTTTGCAAGCTGAAGAAGGCCTTATATGGACTAAAACAAGCACTACGAGCTTGGTATTATAGACTGGACATATTTCTACAAGAAAAAGGGTTCAAGAAAGGTACTATTGACAGTAACCTTTACATTAAGTCTGAAGGTGATAATTTACTAGTTGTTTTGGTTTATGTAGATGATATTATTTTTGGCTGTACTAATGAATCATCTGTCCAGTGGTTTTCTAATTCTATACAAACAGAATTTGAAATGTCCATGATAGGAGAACTGTCATATTTTCTTGGCTTACAAGTAAAACAAAGCTCTGCAGGAATTTTCATTTCTCAAGAAAAATATTTGAAAGAGATGTTGAAGAAATTTCAGATGGAAGATTCCTCTACAGTTAGCACACCTATGGTGGTTGGTTGCAAGCTGAGTAAAGATGATATCTCACCTGATGTTGATCAAAGAACATATCTCTCTATGATAAGAAGTCTTCTGTACATCACAACATCCCTTCCTAATATAATGCAAGTTGTTGGAATGGTAGGTTGTTTTCAGTCTGTCCCTAAACAAAGTCATTTAGTAGCTGTCAAAAGGATATTTAAATACTTGAAGGGAACAATGACTTATGGTCTGTGGTATCCTAGAAATCAGAATTTTCAGTTAACTGCTTATTCAGATGCAGACTGGGAAAACTGTGTTGATGAGAGAAAAAGCACCAGTGGAGGAGCATTTTTCCTGGGTGACTCATTAGTTGCATGGCTTAGTAAGAAGCAAGGATCTATTTCATTATCCACTACATAGGCAGAATACATTGCTGCTGCTACTTGCTCCAAACAAATCTTATGGATGATACAAACTCTTGCAGATCTGAAGATAACCTACACTGATCCTATTCCAATTCATTGTGACAACACCAGTGCCATTAGTGTCTCCAAGAATCCTTTTCTTCATTCTAAGACTAAGCATATTCCAATCAAGTACCATTTTCTCAGACAACAAGTTACAAACAGAACTGTTCAACTGAATTATATACCTTCCACAGAACAGATTGCTGATATCTTTACTAAACCATTAGCAGCAACCCCTTTTGGATACCTTCGTCAAAAGTTGGGGGTTATAATCTCTTGTGTCTAATCTATTCACCTGGTCAGGGGGAGTACTTCTTGAATATCTGGTGTATTTCCAAAATGCTTATAGTCGACAGGAGAAGTATGTTTTGTGACAAGATCAAGGGAAGAACGTTTCTTCTTTGACAGTGATGTCAAAGGGGGAGAAAAGAGTTTAGGAGAGTTGAGTCTGAATGCATGCAGAAGAGTTGAATCCGAATGCATGTGGGTGCTTGTGGAGTTGAGTCCGAATGCATGTGGGAGAGTTGAGTCCGAATGCATCTGGGTGCTTGTGTTTCCATCAATGCCAAAGGGGGAGATTGTTGGAAAATATGTAACAGACAGCAAATGGCATGAGTACATGAAGAATGTACAGAGGATTGTTAGCATATTTATAGGCAGTGTATACTTGTCATTGATGGAAAGTACATTAGTGGTGATGGCTTAAGTACAACAGCGATGACTAGTAGTGTAGCAATAATCGGGAGGAGAAGAGTCAGTGATTGTTGAATCCCATTCAAATTTCCCAAAAGAATGAGGGTCGTCAGATCTGAATGAAGACAAGATGAGTGCATTGAAGAGGAGGACAGAGCTCAGTCATTAGATCCAAGCACAGGACCCAACCATCGTTGGATCAAGGATAACTTGCATGCTCTTTAAAGTACAAGGAGAAGCGGGCGTAATCGCGATTTGCAAAATCGCGACTTCATATGAGCCGTCAGATCAAGATTGATTCTGGACTATTGATACCAGCCATTGTCATATTTTCAGGGATCGAGAATTGGACATGTCAAATATTATTGACATCTGAAATCCTGATTTCACGATATGTAAAATCATGACGTAATCTGAGCCCTCAAATCAAGATCACATCTGGACCATTTGATCTGACTTACGTCAGCAAACCATGTCAGCTAGGAACACGTGGCACAACCAGGTAATGGCAAGTGTTAGACTGATTCAACATGCCAAGCACATGTAAGTCACGAATCAGGGTGACACATGGCAGTTATTTAACACGTGTGACGTCAGCAGACTTACACCATCTCAGAGTTTCGAGGATCGCATGGTGGAGATGTCAAAGATGCAATGCAATAGGAATCTCGATATCACAATATGTGAAATCGCGATTCAATCACAACTGTTGAATCAAGGTTAGATCTGGACCATTGATCTAACCCCTTATCGGAGTTTCGTGAATTGCAACAACTAGAGGCAAAGAACACAATGCAACAAGAATGTCGATTTCACGATATGCGAAATCGCGATTGAATCTGAACCATCAGATCAAGAAATGATCTGGACCATTGATCTGACTTCTTCACAGAGTTTTGGGGATCGAGATTTGTAAGTGATAAAAACTCTGAACGCCAAGAGTGTCGAAATCGCAATGTGTGAAATATCGAATGGCTCTGAACCGTCAGATCAAGAAATGATCTGGATTGTTGATCTGACTTCTTCACGGAGTTTCGGGAATCGGGATTTGTAAGTGACAAAAACTATGAACGCCAAGAGTGCTAAAATCACAATGTGTAAAATCTTGATTGGATCTAAACCGTCAGATCAAGAAATGATCTGGACCATTGATATGGCTTCTTCACGGAGTTTCGGGGATCAGGATTTGTAAGTGACAAAAACTATGAATGCCAAGAGTGCCGAAATCACGATGTGTAAAATCTCGATTGGATCTGAACCGTCGGATCAAGTATTGATCAGAGGGTTATTGTTCTCTCTCACAGTTAACTCCTTAGTTTGGAATCTGTTAGCAAAACAGACTCATGATTTCAAATCAATTAGCATTTCATTTGGCATTTCAGTTGCTCGGACAATTGTCTTCTTTTTGTCTAAGGAGTTGGGAAGTTGAACCGTCGTGTGGGTGTGTATAAAAGAAGACGAGACAGACTGTGTATGGTGGGCTGTTTCGCATGAGAAAAGAATGAAACAGTAAGAAAGGAAAATGAGAAGATGCGTAGTATGAGATTTAGAAAATGTGCAAAGTGAGATGAAACGCAGAGCAAAAGTAGAGCAAAATGATAGAAAGAGAAAAATCGGAGTAGAATGACAGAAAGAGCAGAAGCAGAGCAAAATGACAGAAAAAGTTGATGCAGAGCAGACCTGCTAAACATACGGAAGAATAGAAGAATTGCAAAAAAGAAGATAGAAGACCAGATTTATAAAACAAAGAAAGATAGGTAAGAGTTGACATATCTGCATAAGTTGTCTGTGTATTTATTCTTAGCCATTCATATTCTAGGGAGGTTGGGAGGTGCTAGGGAGGATTGTTTTCCTTAGAAGTTCAAGTGGGTGCTTGAACACAGGGAGTTGTAGCTTCCATCTAGTTGCAACCAGAGAAACCAGGGTGGCAGGGTGGTGCAAGGGAGAACAAGTGTTCTCTGTTATACAGGTTGGAGCCTATGTAACTGGAAGTTGGTGCTTCCATCTAGTTAGTGTTGGAACATTCAGGAAGTTGGTTCTTCCATCCAGTTGGTTCTGGAATATTCAGGGAGTTGGTGCTTCCTTCTAGTGGGTGCTAGAGAAACCAGAGAGTTGGTGCTCTCAAACAAGTTGCAGCTTGTAAAACAGAGGTTTCAGCCTCACATTGAGTTGGTGCTCAATTATAGATGATGTACATAACTTAAAATACTGCCTATCATTTCGAAGAAGAAGAGGTTTTCTCCCTTTATGGGTTTCCTCGTGAAAATTTGTCTCTGTGTATACTTTATGTGTGACTGTTGTTCTTTACTGTTACTGTCGATATGTTGTATATTGTTGATGACCACTTGAAGAAAGATTAATAATGTTTTAACAGACATAAATTGTTTAAGCTCACATACAACTGATTCACCCCCCCCCTCTCAGTTGTATTAATAATTCCAACAAAGAACAGTTTGTTAATTACCTCATCCTCATGCACTTCATGTCTTGAAGATGAGGCTAAAGATGTAACCGAATGATTAAACTTAACAACTGATTGATTTGCAGATCACTTCGCCTCCTTATGTTTCATGATTCAGACTATTAAATAGCCATGGCAAGGATGGTAGAAGAGTAGGAGAGTTAGCATATCATCCATATGTAAGCAGCATATGATAGTACAGAACACATCCTTAGTGAAGATTAATGGAATGTTATTTTATCTCCATATTCTGATTATCTATGATTAAGAATGAGTTGAATTGTTAAAGAGAGTTTTGATTTTATGTTTTGAAGTGTGAGTGAGAGTAATGTGTGTGTTAAAAGCAAGCTTCCTGTAGACTTGAGTATCTAACCTGTTGAAGTGGCAAGGGCCCACCGCCCAACAAAGGTCAGCATCTTTTTAGATTAGTATTAGTATATGTTTTCAGTAGTATAAACATTGAATTAGCTAAAGCTTTAACTCTATTAGATAATAGCAATACAGATTAGATTAAGATTTCATTTCTATAATTGCTTAGAGATCTTTAATTGCTCTGTTTTTGCATATGCCCTGTTTATGTTTTCATGAATTTGATTTCCTTGAGTGATCATAGATGTTGGAAGCAATAGTCAAAACTACCTGGATAAGAACTAGTGAAGTCCATTGTGAGAACCACAATAGAACCAACATATTGACTATTGAACTTCTCATGCTATTCTTTGTCGGTTGATGTGTGATTTCTTTTCAGAAAGTGTGGATTGCATAATTAGTTTTCTGGGTCAGACATCAGAGTTGATCTATCAAACCAATTCCATCTCATACTTGCATGTGCCATAATGGAATAGATAGCGTCTCTGTGAAAGACAACCAAAGTGCATTGTAGTTTGCTATTTTGATTTGTTTCCAACAGACATAATCTAGTTTGATTTTATACTCGTGACATTAGAAATTACCTTTCCTACTGGTGTCTTGTAACTCTGTTGATTATCAAACTTGGATTGATAATTAATGAGTGCATTATATTAAGCATATAAGTAGCACAACATTTTGGCGCCGTTGTCGGGGAGTTGCAAACGGTAGGAAGTAATTTTTATCTTAGATTGTTTGCATAAATTTTAATGTTTTTAAAAGGTTGCTTGAGGGAGGAGGATAAAATGTTTAAGACGTGAGTGAAGAGCCATGTGGCCACTAGAGTGGGGTTCTCCAAATCCAGGTTGCCTTCTTACCTTCTAGCTAGAATTAGGATTTCAATTTAGCTAAAATTTCCATTTTATGCATAGATATAGAGATAACAAGGGTAGATTTGTAAGCTCCAAAGATTCAAAAACAACCCCCCCCCACTAATTCAACTGACACTGGTGCAGGAAAAATTCCAACAACAAAAAATTTAAGGAGAGCCAATGAGGCTCCAGAAGGAGAACCTAAAATAGAAGAATCGGCATTGGGATAGGCAGAACATGAGTCTGCTGAACATTTAGGAGACACAGAAAATCTAGTTTCTGAACCATCCATCAGTAGAATGGCAGAATAAGAATGAAATGCAGCTACAGAGACTGAAACCTTTGGGTTTCCAATCTTGGATATTTCCAGAAACATCAACATGAAGAATATCCCATTATCATCGTTACCCACTTTCAGAGGTATGTCAACTGAAGATCCATATTTATTTTTAATCGAATATGACATATTATGTAGAAGCTATAACTACTCAGACGATGCCCAAAAACTTAAGCTTTTTTCTGCTACAATGAAAGATTTATCCTTAATATGGTTCATGAGCTTAGGAGAAAATACAATCCTTTCTTGGGATCAAATGAAAGACACATTTTTACGAAAATACCAAGACTATTGTAAGGATAATGTTAAAAACGACATTTTTAAAATGCATCAAACAGAAGCTGAAAGTCTTGAAGACTACTTAGAAAGGTTCTTATACAACTATCAAAAATCAAAACTATTCACCTTAGACCTAGCTGTAGTAAGAATTGTATTCTTGAAAGGTCTTAGAGATGATTGCATGGAAGTTTTAAAGTTGTTGAGTTTAGGAGATGTACACCAAAAACCTTTTTCAAAAATTGCAAATTACTATAGGAGATACTCAAGAGGACAAGCTAAAAAAGGAAAAGGACCAAGAGATCCTTTTAGCAGAAATACAAAACAAAGTTCAGGGACTGTCACCGGAACTGAGTTAGGAAACTTATTGGAAAAATTTAAAACAAACATCGTGAGCACAATAAGTAACCAATTAGATACTCTGAAACTGAAAAAGAAACAAGAAGAAGATGCTTTAGCAATATTTTTTCATAGATGATGAAAGAAGCACAACAGTGAGAAAGAATGCCCATTAAATGTCATAGAAATCTGCGATCTGTGTACACTAGAACACCCCACATCTGATTGTCCAATCTTGCTTGAACTACAAGCCATGTACAGGGGAGGAGGATTCTCACAAGAACAACCATACCCTTATAGAAGACCTTGGAGAGCTCAAAACCCCAATACATTGTATGATCCTAATACACAATATCAACAACAACAATGGGGTCCTTCCCCAATGACTTATCCACAATGGACGCCTCAGCAAACTCAGCCTTGGCAATAAGGTTGGAGGGGATCTACGTATGGAAATCCCTCTTACCCTACATATCCACAGTACCCTGCAAACATTTCCCAATTACTACCTGGATTCAACCCACCATAGATGCAAGCTTTACTCCCACCTCCTATACAAAATCAATTTACAACCCCCTTGAATCCTAATCAGTAGCAGCAAGTATCTATAAATCCCAATCAACAACCACAAAACCAAGATGCCCACAATCCACTGAGATCAACAAAAATCCCTGCCCAGCCAGTCCCTAACCCCAATAATCGACCCACCCACCCTGTGTAGAATACAAAAGTTCAAACCTTTCCCACCTATTAAATTCAACTACGATCAGGGAAAGTTGTAAACCAATCAAATCATGTAGTAATAATTCAAGAAGAAAATAATAATCATTCTGTGGAAGAAAACACTTAAACCACCCCTGTAGAAGAAGAGGCCTCTCCTCCTATCCCAATCACTTCTCAGTCTATACAAGTACCCCAACAAATTAATCTCTCACCGTACCCCAAAAGACTACTAGTGAAGAAACCCGACCCACCCTTGCATAGATATATAGAAGATGAATTACGAAATGTGTGCATAAAAATACCTCTGCTACAAGCTATTAAGGATATCCCCATTTACGCCAAAATTATAAGGGATATTTGCATTAAGAAACTAGGAAGGAAGAAGAAGGAACCTCCTCTTGTTCAGGTAGTGGGACAATTATCTGAATTTATTTCTGAAACGCCATACAAATATAATGACCCTGGAAACCCAGTTGTCACTATTGAAATTAATGGCATTTCTCTACCAAACACACTCATTGATTTGGGTGTAGCTATTAATGTAATGCCTTTTGACACTATGCAAAAGCTCCAAATCAGTCAGCTAAGACCAACCCAAACCATGATCGAGTTAGTAGATAAGTCATTCATTAGCCCTACAGGAAGTCTAGATGATGTCACAGTCACCCTAGCTTCTTGGGAATATCCAGTAGACTTTTTAGTCATCTATTATAAATCATCCTCCAAACCAGGACACCTTGTGGTTCTTGGTCTCCCTTGGCTAGCCACAACAGATGCCTTTATCAGCTGTCGGTCTGGTGAGATGATTATATCCAATGGCACACATAGCCAAAAACTTGTCCTTTTCCCTCCTGCCCAACCGACACAACAAATACCTATTTGGTTAGAAAACCCTTATGGAGAGGAAGATTGCATCAAGACCTCTGTTAACACTTGAACAAGTAAGAGGAATACAAGAACAATCAGATGAACAAGTCTTAAGCTTATTTTTGGTTGACACAAATTGCATTGAATACCCAAGGTCTTTTGTAGAATTGTCACATATTTTTAGTTCCGAATTTCAACAAATTTGGCACCATGATATCACTCAATTATACACTTTATCACCAGCCTCCTCAGATAAGGAAGAAACTACTGAACTTGTTGAGATTAGCCTAGGAAAACCTTTGTATATCAACTCTAGTTTGGAACCAGAACAAAAGACACAAGTGATTGAAATGCTCCAAAGACAATTTGATGCATTTGCATGGGATTATGCAGACATGAAAGGCATTCACCCTAACACATGCACACATCATATCTACACTAATGATCAAATCAGACCAGTCTGATAGCCTCAGCAAAGGATGAATCCAGCCCTTAAAGATATTGTAAAAGAGGAATTGCAAAAACTCCTTCGAGCCAATCTCATATACCCCATTTCATATAGTCAATGGGTATCTCCACTTGTCATAGTTCCCAAGAAAAATGGTAAGTGGAGGATACGTGTAGACTTCCGGTAGTTAAACAAAGCCACCCATAGGGATTACTTTCCTTTACCATTTATTGATTAGGTGTTGGATACCCTGTCCGGAAAGAAGTATTTTTCGTTCTTGGATGGGTTTAGTGGTTACAACCAGATACGAATAACACCTGAAGACCAGGAGAAGGCCACTTTCACCTGCCCTTGGGGCACATATGCTTATAGGGTGATCCCTTTCGGACTTTGCAATGCCCTAGCCACTTTTCAAAGAGCTTTCCTAGCCATTTTCTCTGACTTGACCAATGATTGTGTGGAAGTCTACATGGATGACTTTACAGTCCATGGATAAGACTTCCAAGAAGCATTGGCCAGTTTAGAAAATGTCTTGATTAGGTGTAAGGAAACTAACTTTTCCTTAAGTAATGAAAAATAAAAAATGATGCTCACTGAAGGTATTGTTTTAGGACATCACATTTCCCATTCTGGCATGAGATTTGATATGCTTCCACTAAACTTGTCCACCAGCAAACCAACGTTGTTGCGGCTTCTTCCAATACTTCAAGGCACTAGCTCTTTTGAGCTTTTCTTCGACAGCTTCGAAGACTCTATCCCTCCTGAGCTTGATTGAAAAATCCTTAAGTTCTTTGCGAAAAATTCTTGTGCGCACTCCTTGTGGCACTTCTTCAAATACACTCCAGGTATTTGAAGTCTTAGACTCTGTGCACTGTTTTTGCAGTAGCAGTCCTTCAATTTTTCCCTCAGGTTGCAAACTCTGAGAATCTACTCGGCCTGCACACACCTTGCACAACTCCTGTACTTAACTTGCACTTATGCGAGAATGAGAACAATGTTATCCCTCCTGAGCTTGCAGAGACGAACTCTGACTTCTGTCAACACACACCTTGTGGACAATTTCACTACACTTCTTACAGGAAAACTCTTGCTCAAACAGAGAAACAACTGAAACTCATTCCTTACTCTCCCTCTCTTCAGATTTCAGACATTAAATATGAAATCATACATTCACACTTCAAAGAAAATGCACAACAGAGAGTAAATAATCATGAGAATAACATTCAATTATGCATACACAGAAAGTATTTGAACACCATGAGTTTGAATCAAAGCTTCATATATTAATCTAGAACTTCTGTACATGGGTTCTTCTACACATCTCTCTGCTTCTTCTTCTCTATGCTCTCTTCGATTGATAATGTTGCTAATAATGTTACAATGATACAAGTGAGGGTGTCTATATCCATTTTCTCTCTAGCTCCTAAAACTATCTAATCTAAGAATTCAAAGCTACCTACTTACATTTACTAGCATAAATGCCTCTTAGTCCTTCAGACGAGAGCGGGACGCTCAAGGTCTGATTACAATCTACAAGTACGCCCTTTCTTAACTATTTCATTTAAGTTTGGTGCATCCAACTTCAAAACATTTCAAACAATTTATCATGTGACAAAATGCGTTGGTGTTTGCCCCACACTCGCTTGTTGTTGGCGATGCTCCTGCATCATATTATCAAGGAGAAGCAGTTACCCAGAGCTCCAATCGACAGTCCCTTTGTTAGAAAAATAGGACCGTGGAGAAATAAAATAAAACAAATGCAGAAACAAAACACATAAGATACATAATACAATAGAGACACAGATTTACGTGGTTCACCCAATGTGGGCTACATCCACCAGAGAAATTGCCAGGTCCTTCCTTTATTATTATCCAACATATGAAGGGATACAACCTACAGCAAACCCGTTGTAACTTCATCTTCTTTCTCTCACAGTCTCCTATCTCAGAATACAATATTCTCCATCCACCATAGCCGCAATACATTTCCCTCATAAAAGAGGGTTGCCTTCTAGGGAAAAAAATCCTAACATAATCTCTATCGTTAGATCTGCGACCTTATAATGAACGGTCTAGATTTACAATGAAATTACAATATACATTTACAAGGCAATTTTTCCTTCGGGGGATTCACCCCAGAACACCCATTAGGGTCCCTCTTGCCCCAGACCCCCCAACCGAGGGGATATCCCCTCCAGATCCCGCAGAGGGGGTACCCCCCCCCTCTGCACTCCCCTGCGTGGAAGAGAGTACATACTTATAGGATGTAAATACTTCATGGGGTATAGACACGGCTGAAAGTAAAAGACCTCTGAATCAAGAAGATAATCAGGCTCCACAACCAACACCCTTTGGGTGTCTCTCAAAGAATACAAAGTCTACCTCAGGTACCACAATACACCCCTCATAGTCACCTATGTTTCAACCTATATAATGGCAACTAGGCCACCAAATTGTAATCAACAACCAGGGGGTAAAGTCAACAACCAGGCGAGTGTATGGGTAGGTTAACGAAGCCAAAAGATCCTCTTGAGGCCTGAAACACGACAGGGCCATAATCATTATTAGAGTGGCTTGGATGGACCCAAGTGTCTTAGAGGTCTGACACAAGTCGGGTGAGTAACGCTACATGATTAACCCCCAATACACACTCTCCCAAATGCTTTGTCTGGATTAGGAGTGGATATCTCTGTCATCATTGTCCATGCGGCCTTGTGTTTAAATCCTATGTGAGAGAGCTTCCCAGATTGAGTAATTACAAAGTGGAATTTTTACATCCTAGCACAGGCACCTAAGTTAATTTTTTGTTGGACTTGGAGAGTTTACCTCTCCACACCTAATCCAAGGCCCTAGCCTAAGCTATTGGTGAACCCTAGAAAAAGTGTTACTACTATATTTTAGATTGGCACGTTCATTTTAGGGTTTTTTCTTACTGAGGGAACGGAAGTGCAACTGATGTTGTTCAAGACTCAAAAATGAAACTTATAAGAACATTGGCAAAGAAAACTTTATGCTAATTCTTCAAATGAAAAAGAGTTTCAAGAAATAAAAATCATGAACAATCCTTCAAAAGATGCAATATTTTTTATTTTCCATGTAAAATGCACAATCCAACTTTTGAGTGGAACAAAAGAGAAAATGAAAGGATTTTATTTCTTAATTTTCTTTTGAAATTATTTCAAGAGGAGAATAAAACACAACCCTATGCTAATTTATTTTTCTTTTTTCAAATAACAATGCAAAGCAAATGAAAAGAAAGAAAAAGACCTAAAAATCTAGGTTTTATTTTTTATTTTCTTCCAATCAAATAAAAACGAACAAAATATTCTAAAAGAGACTGCATAATACATGATTCAGCCCCCCCCCCGACCATGGGGGGGGTGTTTAGTTTTAAAAATGCAACTCATTTTTCTTAAAATTCAAGTTAAAAATAAGGAAAAAATGCTTAGAAACACAGAGAGACAAGATGGTTTCTATTTTTTTTATTTATTAAACAATCTAAGCCTACAAATTGTCTAACCCCAAACAACAGAAGCTTCTAGAACTCAGGAAGACCTGAGAACCACAAGTTTCCTGTAAGAAAAGGAAAATATTTTGAAAAAATTCTCCAAAACAACAGAGACGTGTGTTATGTACAAACATCTTGCATATGTACGTGGGTTGTATACTATGTAGACCACATATGTACGCATGCTATACAGAGGACATGGTGCATACTCCTCTACAAATTTTCAAAAAGAAAAAGGTTTGGACAGACAACTGGGCAAGGAAGGTTGGTAAGCACCTAGAAGGTGACCAGAGGCCCTAACTAACTCAGTAAGCATAGAAAACTCAAAAAGAAACTGAGAAAACCAAATCAAACTGAAATTTTTCACTAAGACCCTATAGAGACTCCCCAGTGGAGTCGCCAATTCTGTTGTGGGGAAAATCCCCCTATACTGGGTCTAGGTAAAGGTAAAGCGATGAATTCCCTCAAAATATTTTTCTACCCTTAAGATACCCCAAAAACATCTAAACAAAGTGACGAGAGAGAGGAAAGAGGGTTAATGGGTGCACCTTTAGTCCTTGTGATTGGCATAGACCTCTTTCACTTGTTGTCACCTCCTAGATCGCAGATCTCCTCCCAATGCCAACCTGCCAAAGATTAGGAACACAATGCTACAACATATGCAATCTCTATTGATCACTTCCAAATTTTAGACATAGATATAAATTCATAAATCAACAAAAGCATACAAACATAAGATTTTGGGACAAGGACAGACTCTTTTATTAAATTTCAAAAAAAAAAGGATTACAACCTTTGTTGGCAACCGCTCCACAAACTAGGTCTAGGATACTCTGTCGTGGCTCTAAGTGCATCAAACCAATGTTATATTATAACAACCAACTTATCACCAAGGGAAGAAGGAAGGGTTTCATAAGGATAAAATGTTGGAGGGGAAGGCTGAGGCTAAAACTAAGAATGGGATGCAAAACTTGGGCTAAGAAAGGGAAGGGATTTTGACAGAGTTTTCTTATTCTCTTTCTTATGTTCTTAAATGACACCCAAAGACTTATTTTTATATGATAAAAATATGGTTATTCAGTTTTGGGATGGGCTATAGGGGATCAAATGTTTTGGGAAACCATCCATAACCTGTAAATTCCACTGAATTCCATGCAATTTTATATTTTTTGCAACTTTTGGAGGTAAACGTGGGCTATATATCTTGCACCATGCATATGTACATGGGATAAATAACATGAAAAACACATGTGTATGTGGGATATTAGTTTAGAAAGGCGCGTACACTCTCCAAAAAATGGTTTATTTAAGAGGAAGCCTCAACAGTATTTTGGCAAAGTATGCAAAAGGAAGGGTCAATGTCTTTTATGCACAGATAAGGCATTTTAGACGATAACATATACTGAAGGTAGGAAAGAGTGAAGGAAGAAATGAAGAAGTAAGGGAGAGACTGAGGATGCACAGAACCGAAGAGGTTGTATTAGAAGAAGTAAGGGAGGGACTGAGGATGCAGAGAACTGAAGAGGTTGTATCAGAAGAAGATGATGAGTTTGGAGTACTGTGTAGTGGAATAAGGTATAAGAGGTGGAAGACTAGGGATGAGAAAGGAGATCCGTGCAGTGAGCCTTAGTGGATAGGACCTTGCACAATATTCTAGATCGTAGAGATTCCACACATAAAAGGAGAGGAAGAGTAGTTTTAGTCCAATTCTGTAATATAATTAGATTTTTTAAGTCCTACTCAGGCTTGATCCTATGCCGAATCCATGATCGCATGTGCATCACCAAAATCTGAGGTAACAATTTCATATTTGTCAGAAGCACTTGTAGTTAGAACAAGGAGTCAGAATAGTAGTATTTAGAGAAGAGAAGGTAGTACAATGAGTCAGAGTTAGCCAACATCACCAAGGGGAGGTACTACACAAAATAACATGGTAGAGTTAGACAACACATTGAGATTTCTCGAATTTCGGGGAGTTGGGTCGAAAGAACCAAAGAAACATTTATTTGTCTGTGAGACAATTTTGGCTGCAAAGAATGTCCAAGATGAGGCTACGAATATTGTGCAGTTGGAAAAAAAAATTGGAGGACATGCATTAGTCGGGTATATGAAACTCCAAAGTAATACACCTATAGGTCAAGCGAGAACTCTGGAATAAATTAGACAAACATTGTTGAAAGAGTTCAAGAAACTGAAATTTGAGTCGCAATACATTACTAGGTTGAAGAAAATCAAATAGGTACAGAATGATTCAGTATGGAAATTTTATTAGAGATTCAAGGATGTGATGGGTAGGTTAACATTCCAAATTCCCAATCAACAACACAAATAATTGTTTATTGCAGCCTTGTTGCCACGCATCTGTGACCCATTGATACAACAGAAGGTTGTGTCATAGCTTGAAGCATTGGAGATCACAATTAAGTTGGGAGAATCCCTTATAGGAGATAACAGAGTTATGGAGCAAGTCCATACAGAGTTTGTTGCATTGACCATTCAATTAGAAAATATTACAAAAGGGAAGGAGAATCGGAAAAAAGTTCGGTGTACTAAGTGTAGCATTGAAGGTCATCACAAGGACGAATCCCAGAATTTGCGTAGTATTTGGTGACTAGAGCAATAAATACATTACTAGGAGGGGAATATTGTGAAATATGAAAGAAATGGGGACATCATCCAACTGAGTGTTCATTACTTTATAAATACCAGAGTACACCAAGGAACTTATTTTGCAATTTTCGCAAGTCAGTAGGGCATGAAGAGAAGGATTGTCGCACATTCAATTTGATGAGGAAACACACTTCATATATGTATAGGGTTCAAGAGGAGAATGTTGCGACGGAAGGAGGTGGTCCACATGATAATAATCAGATAGGCTTTAATCCAGGAAACATAGGGAATTTTGGCAGAGGTCAAGGCAAAGGGAATTTTGGCAAAGGAGGTAGAGGACCAATAATATGTTATAATTGTAATCAATTAGGACACTTAGCTCATGATTTCCCAAATCCTTATACAACCTGCACATACTGTAGAGCACTAGATCATGTGAGAAAATATTGTCCTCAACTACTCGTGAAGTGGAAGGCAAGAGGGAATCAGAACCATAATTAGAATCAAAATGTACATAAGATATCAACCAAAAAATGCGATGAAGGGCCTAGAATTTCAGTTGTTATGCATGGAGGAAATAGAAAAGGAGTTGATGTGATGAATGGAGGGAAGCATGCTAAGAAATGGGTAAGGAAATTAGCAAGGCCTATGCCAACATTCGACCCTCAGTAGGAAAATGAGATGTATCATAGGGAAAGAAAAATGATACTCAGACCAGATTGGGTAGCATCAACATCCTTTGCACCTCTTGTCTATGATCGTACTATGCTAGAGAAGCCATTGGGGAAGGTAAGTACTCTGAGATATTTTTTGAGAAGTTGTGTAGATTTGATGAAATATGAAACTGCACGAAATGCCTCATGTGAAATGATTGATTATTGCGTGTAAGAAAGAGAAATTTCTATTTCACAGAGGGTAGTGACTCAGGTACTGTGAAAAAATAGGACAAGAGGGGAATTCATATTAAGTGCAAAGATTGGAGAATATGATGTGGATACTGTTATTTTAGACTTGGGGTTTGATGTGAATGTATTACCAAAGCAAACTTGGGAAATGATGGGGAAACCCAATTTCATTTGGTCTCATGTTCATTTAACGTTAGCAAACCAACAAAACATAGTCATGATTGGTCGATTGATGTGAATACCTGTGAACATAGATGGACTATGCAGTGTAGTAGACTTTGAAGTCATTGAGATCATGGATGATAGTCAACCATATCTATCACTAATGGGACTTGAATGGGCCTTTTAAAATCAAGATATCATTAATATGAAGAGGAGGGATATGATATTTGAGGTAGGAGACTTAAATATTACCACACAATTGGATCCAATGGAAAGGAAGAGGTACATAGAGACAACAAGAGGGAATGAAATTGACAACTTGTATAGCATGAATGCATGTATGGAGGATTATTTTAACCCCACTGCAAATGGTGTGCTAAGTTGGAGAATTATTAGCTCATGTGTTTCATATTAAGAGGAAGTTCTAGAACATTGGCAACAAAGGATGCATGAAGTATCAACTAGACGATGTGCACACATAACTCCATCATTACACTGGATTGGAACGGAGTTATTTGATCCACCTAGGTATGATGGATTGTGTTAGCGCTCTGTAATTTTCCCAAGGCTGAAAGGCAATCACAAAGGCAACTTCAAAACCAATTCGAGTCTTGGATCTATCCCTCCAAGACTCAGAGAGGGATCTCTCTGTCTGATATAGCTTTGTTTGAAGAGATATTAGGCTAGTTAATGAGAACAATGGGCTTTGTTGTCAAAGTATTTTTGAATGGTTGAGACAGTCTACTCCTCCATTGGGCTATGGGGTCTGTAATTAATTAGGAATGGAATACAGCCAGAAAAACTGAAGAAATCCTTCACAAGGCGAGATAACAAACTCACTGGATCTTTAATAATTTAAATGATGATCAGAAGAAAATATAAGGAAATAACTCCAACTAACAAGCACTTAAGAATCTCTTAATTGAAGATATTTAGAAGATGAACATTAAAATCTTTAGAATCGGAAACAGGGTATCGGAGATAAATCCTATAACATAACGCTATTCGTAAATATTAGTTATAGAAAAACAAGATGATTACAGAGAAAGAAAACATTTAACTGGGAAAATCACATCACCAGTGAACATGCGCAGGAATCCTGTAAAGTGCCTCTTCTTTATTAATGACAGATCTATTCAAAAAATTTACAGCTTGATAGCCACAGGGCATGAAGATCCAACCCTTTTACATTAAAATCATCTCAATAAATAAGATATATCATCCAAACAAGTTTCCGAAGTCGGTTTAACCACCTCGGCCAAAAATAGCCACCACTCCCACAAAATTTGGAGCTTTCTGCCATGATAAACGGACCGTTTTTCTGCGAAACAGGGGTCCGATCGGACGTGATTTTATATTCAATGATGACACATGGGAGAAAAATTAAAGAGGTTATTGTATATGGGCATGTTCTGGACAAAAACCTCCTTCGGTTTCACAAAATTCATCCCCAGCTGGCCGTGAAAGCTTCTGCAAGATCGGGACTGAAACAGAAAATTGAAAATCCTGAAAAATAGGCCTCAAAGATGTCTTTGATGCTCTTTGCTCGTGACCTCGTTGCAAAAAATGGAAGAGGTTTTTGTTCCTCAGCCCGTTCTGACCAAAAAACTCTCTCGGATTTTTAAATGTCGTCTCCATTTTCCCAAAAAGTGACCTGGAATATGACATGGTAAAAATAGGCAAAAATGGTGAAAATGAGGGAAAGTG
>JASDQU010102478.1:447627-467715 GCA_032191745.1 Picea mariana
TGATGCTGTCCTCTCTCTCTCTCGCATGATGTCGTTGAAGAATACCCTTCTTGTTAAGGGGGAGTGTTGAAATAATGTAACTGCAAAGAGTATTCTTATTATTATTGATATATTATTCATAGGATCAATCCCCATTGAGGATTGATCATGTTGGTTATTGTAATAGGACCAAATCCCCTTTTGCGGATTGGTCAAAAAACAATTGTAATAGGCAAAATAAGAAGTCCGCCCCAGCAGATATTAAAGAAGCCCAGAAATATAATAAAGGTGGGTTTACCCACCCAGTTTGAGAAGTCGGCCCTGCCAGTGAAGAGACACTTCACACGTGCCAGACTTGTATAAATAAAGGAGGCTAGCGCCTCACTTAGACACAACTCACTTGCTCATTTTGAGAGACAAGTTTAGATCTACTGCTGGAGAAGAAGGAGAGAGAGAGTGGCGCATATCTGGGAGAGGACTTTCTGTATTAGCATAATAGAGCTCTTGGCATTGTATTGGTTATCTATATTAAGGAAGTTTTGTTGGGTTTTCTTCCCCTAGAGGGTTTCCCAGGATAAATGTTGTGTCTCTTTTGATTGTGTATTTCTCAGTGATCTTGGATTATGCTATTGTTATCTAATGAAATGCAAACATCTATAATAATGGCTTAAACATTAACAAGAGCTAGGGAGGTCAACCCCAGACAGATCCAGAACGAGGACATCTCTCATCCGTTAGACTACCTCCCAATTTCAGAGGAGCAGCTAGCGATCTATCCAGAACTTCTTTTCTTCGACCTTGGATGCTAGGAGCATCCCTCAGTCCTACATCCCCCCAAGATCATTGACAAGGTGTCAATATGATTCCCAATTATTTGGTGTCACTCTACACTGTCACTTAATTTGTCAACCCAGGGTTCAATTTATACTTGCGAGGCACCCGGTGCAGTATACACAGAAGAGAACTTTCACCAAGCTATCGAGAAAGACTAACTAAACAAGACTATGTATAAATCAAAGAAAAGCATAAAAGGATAAAGTCACAATGCTATAAACCCCAGCCCAACTGGTGGTACCTCTCAGGATAAGGTCTCTGAGCTCTCATAACCCTATACCCTCGTGTGTTCACCTAGTGGGGCCATAGATAAAGTGATTCTGCAGCACTCCATGCAAAGCAAAGGAAACTAGTTGTCTTTTTGTCTTAATTCACACAGGGGAAAATCAGAAATGGAATTATTGCTAGGTTAATATGCCAGAACTTAGTTTCAACAGTTTATGTGATTCCTCCCACAACAATCTTGTTAATGATTTTCCAAGTACTGTTATAGGTGCAAAATAAAAGAACAAATTTAGTATAAGATATTAATATAAGCAATGACTGACAGGGAAATCAATATTTTGCATAGATCTAAGTCCCAGCACAGCTAGTTATCATTCTGCAGCATAAAACCAGTGGCCATTGTGCAGCCAAGGTTTGGAACAAAGATAAAATTATGCAACTCAAAATCAAAATCAAATAAACAGCTATCTAAGAACACAAAAAGATTGTATGCAGCACAGAACCTTACCAGTGAGTGGGCCCTTCCTCACAGATAGGTTTGTGCTCTCAGTCTTAAATCACCACCAGTGGACAGCAATAAGCACACACAACATAGAAATTTATTAAGTCTGAACTTGAGCTCTCGTCTCTTACACAGCAGTATGACTACAACAGAAGACTACACATACCACCCAATAGACACTAGCACACATATATTTATATAAGAGGAGGGAATCTGGTTGCCCAAATATGGAGCGACCAGTCCCTATTATTTTGCTAACAATCAAACTACTACTGTCTGTTGATTAGCTTGGACATTCATTGTTACATAACAGCCAATTGGAGGTGGCTTCTAGACCTACGGATTCCTCCAAAAATAGCTAAGTCATTTCATCAACTTGTGCAAGTGGATTGTGACTTATTTGATTGCTTAGCACGTGTTGGGTGATTTAATTAGTTTGTTGAAGCATTAATTCTTTAACCATATGGCCGGAACTTTGTGGCACCTACTGGAACTTGTTTCCTTCATCTCATCATTGGATACTCGATACCTTAGCTAATTTCATTTCCTTAATCTGTTGTTGATTTTAATTCCTTTAACTCAGCTGAAGATATTAACTCTGCTAATATAATAGCGTTGGAGCTGATATATAGTAAGTGCAGAATTATGCACTTAAAATCAAATGTTGGAACCTTGCTGAATTAGTATCATGCTGATTTTAATCTTTCAATTCTGATATATGTTGTTGTTGGAGATATTAATTAATATGTTGATTGGTGAATGCTCACGGACACATATTACATATGCTGGAAAAATTTTAAATTAATCTCCTTGCTGATATATTTCCACGCTGAATATATTCACATTAATTTCCCTTGTTGATATGCCTTCATTGTTCTTGAAATCTTTCATATATCTTCCAAGGAAACCTGAAATACTTGCACTTTATGATCACAGTCAGCTTAACCTATTGTGAACACATATATATTTAAGTGGTTCTAAGTTGTACAAGCCTGATTCTGTAGCAGGCGGCTACAGGGATTCTGCGGCAAGTTGCTACAGGTCTGATTATGTAGCAGATTTGAACACATGAGAACCCTGCACTTGCATCAGCTACTAATGACTTTAAATGTGTGGTAATGGATGTGCAATGACCCTGATTTGAAGAATATATAGACCTTTAAAGCAAAACCATGTAACAACTTATTCACACGTGAGTTGTCACTTCAAAAGTAAATACAAAACATGCTACTTCCCCTAATGTTAATCAGAAATCCAATTAAATATTAAGAAATGCAATTGGAAAATCACCTTGAACCTAAATCCCGCATATGAGAATTAAACTGGATAAGACATTGTTATAAGTAAATGATAAGGGGTTAAAAAGAAGGAAAAGAGGATGTCAAATGATGGTAATTTTGTGGCTCATCAATCATACAGCCAAACCCCATGATGGTCCCAGAGAACTATGACAGCGGGCCAGTGCCTAGTTCGCCCCCCTCGCCCTCAACCATCAAATTTGAGAGACCTTGACATCATTAGTCTCATCGTCAAACCCCTCTATCACTCTCTCTCTTTTGACAAACTCTTGAGTTGTCCACTATCTTGGACATGCTCACTTTTATTTTGGATCACTGTACCTTTTGTCACAGTCATATACATGTGTTTTGAGGCTGTACTACTGTAGGTTTCTTTCTTTATGTTTTTTCCGCATTATCTAGGAGTTGCACTTGCACTCTCACATTGTATTCATACTTGTTGTTTTCTTCAGTCCCATTGACCTATCTTTGTGGTCATTAGTTGGACATTAATAAAATTATCTTATCTTATCTTATCTTATCTTATCTTATACAAAACCTGCATTTCTTTCCATTCCTCATTAGCAACTTCAACGTCTTGGACATATGGGACTACATCAATGTCTACAAACAACATTATTATCATGGGAGCTTCCCTAATTCTCTCATCATATTTCTTCCTTCTGGTTGCATCTTCTAGACCTATTTCAGTCCCAGTGACTATATCCTGCAATTTTTTAAATTTAAAACTAGACATTATTTTTGGTTTCCAGACGGCATACTTTTTCCCACTCAATCTCTGGGAATCCATCATTAACATGTTCAATGAGGAAGTGGACATTGTTATACCACTATTTAGGACTCTAAGACCCCTAAAACTATGTGCTCTAGGCAGAATTCTAGGTGAATGTACTTCAATTTGGAAACCAAATCAACTGTACAAAGGCAGTAGAGACTTCAACTACTAAGACTCCTTTATCTGTGTATCATATTGTGTTCCTTTGGCTTAAAAGTGAAAGGTTTCAGCCTTCAGGCATACCTCTGAGATCTTCCTTGATTGGACATGTATAGACTTTGAAACACAGATTTCTTCAGGCACCTATTAGTTTTCAAACTGCAGGCAGGTATTGTAGCTTGCTGTTGAGCGTTGAAATTAATCACAGCTGAACAAATCGCCTCTTGCAAGTCGCCACACAAATTGTGTTGGCTGCCACTCACACAATGCGAATATAATGCCTCATACAGACAATTACATTCGACAGTAACAAAAAAAAATCCTCGTACAGGCAATTCAATACAACCATATAAAATTCTCTTAATTTCTCGCTTTTCAGGTATTAAAATCCACTTCACTTTTTGTAATAACAATCAGATCAAACAACTGACCTTTTCTACAACATCAAACATTGCACATTGCACTATTACTCCTATGGCACCACAAATCAACATCACCACAATGTATTGGGCACAATTATCATTGTGACACCACACATCCATATGAACAATTGCTGAAAAATGTGGTGTTGGATAGTGAGTTTACATCCCACGCTCAAAAACCAATGTTACTACACATTCCTAACACATTGCTGCTCTATTTGGGGTTGAGCCATTGCTGCAATAAATGTTGCCCTCACTGCATTGCCTGAAAAACCTCCCCCCTACCCCAATGTTGGTAACGTCAATGTCCTTCGATGTGCGTCACTACCAGAATCACTGCAACGGGTTGCCCCCATCACAAGTCACCGCCGTCATTGTTACACCACCGTAGATACCCAATCAACGAAACATCATCACTGTACAACTGCCTAAAATGCAGAAAAAGATTGCCCGCATCAGAAATCACTGATGGTTCTATCACTCTTCAGTAAGTCATCTGTTATCTTTGATGTTTAACCTTCACATACCATTATATTAAAGCTATTATGTTCAACACCTTGGAGTCATGCTACAAACATCACATTGTAGTCATCATTAGTTGTAATGACACATTGAGATCATGGGTTTGGCATCTTTCTAGGATCATGAGTTGATTCCCATGTCTGGCAAAAGCTCATTTGACCTATTGTGTGGGTTTGTTCCATAGTTACTGTTGACCACCTATTTCGACTAGGGGGTCAACTCCATGTACCATGAAAATATGCATCTAATGGTGCTACCAAGTTGAAGAGTTGTTGGTTCTACAAGGCAGTTTTGGCCTTCAGCATGTATTTTTGTAACTGGAATTCCGCTCCCCTGCATGGGATAATAATGTAATAGGTCTGCATGGATCATACTTTAGGTTAATTGCCTAGGACTTTATCATTAGGGAATTCCTTTCATCGAATGTTTTTTTTCTTCAAGTAATTAATTTGGCCCAACCAGCCTTTTTAATTACCCTTGAGTTTTTCACTCCCAAAATAATCCTCCAAAGTGATGAAAGGTGTTCTAATGATCAAGCCCTATAGTAGCTAGTGTCTAGGAATATTGTAAATGACCATGCTAGGTATCTCCTAGAGTCTTGCGGAATTCCGTCGAGTCTAAAGTATTTTTTTTTAATTTTTTAAAATTACCTAGTTAATGGTAATTTTAATTAATTCTTGATAAAAATTGTAAAAACTAGGTCCTTGGGATTTTTATAGGGGTATTTGTGCTCAAAAGAAATGGAATGAGACTCCCTACACCCTTGGACCAAGTTTCAGCTCAATTGGACAAGTTTTGTTAGGTGATTGTCCATGAGGAGTCTAAGTCAGTCTAAGACAGCAATTTAATTGCTGAAATTGACAAAGTCAAATTGTCAATTTTTTGTAAAAAGAGCAAATTAATTAGAGAAAAAGTGGGAGAAGTTATCTAAACCATTTCCTAACCTACCCAAACCCCTTTCCTAACCTTTTTACACCCCCTCACTTAGCATTCACATCATACCACACTCCCTCCCTAGTAAGTTGTGCCCCCCTTGATGAGTAACTCAACCATACTCACATTTTAATTAAAGTAAACCCCTTAACTCACTAAGGTGCCCTCCTTTAGTTCTAATTCAATGTTGAACTAAGTCTAAAGGTGCCACCTCACCTTCTCACCCATCTACCAAAACCCTAAAAGTGTGCCCCCTTGAGATGCTCAATGATTCTTGGTTGATGGACACTTGGAGAGCATCCAAGAGGGGTCACTCTTAGCTCCCAAGTATAAATAAAGGCCCTCCCCTCCTCATTTCACGTGATCTATCTCAGTGCAAGGTTACTCTACCCATTTCTCTCCTCTCCTCTCCTCTCCATTCTCTCCAACTCTTCTCTCTCATTCTTATTGCTCTCTCTTTATTTTCTCAAGCTTGGGCAAGTATTTGTCCTAGCTTGCTTCTAATACAAGAAATCTTTGGAGGATACATGGTGTGAAGAGTCTTCTTGGTTGCCATATTGCTTAATGAGGTGATTTTATTCTAGTTATTTCTTGTTTTCATTTTTTGTAGATCTAGAGTTGGGATCCCAAGCAAAGTATTTTATTTGGGTAGATCTTTTGGTAGTATTATCATAGATCTAGTGAGTATATCTTGTAGATTTAACAAAGTATTTTGTTTTATTACATAAATGTGCTCACCCCTTTCTCTTTTCGGTAGCATTGTTTCAAGAAATTTGCAAGTCACCTAAGGGTTTTGAAGATAGATTTCAGATCTGGAAATCTTCCTCATCATCCACTTAAAACCTCTAATATTTTTTGTTCTGCTTTTATGTTCATATTCCTCTATATTTGGGTGGATTTGTGTTCTGAAATAGACCAAAAACGAATATATATACTATTGGTTTTGTACTATAAATTTATGGTTTCCACTAACAGAAATTTTCTGCAGATTTTTTGTCATTTCTACAGCTTTTCCAACAAGTTTTACTTGTTGGTTTTTTGCAGGTTTGTGACAGAAACGTGGAGGAACAGCCCATTGGGGGACATTTAAAGACGAGTAAACTCCTCCTAAGCAAGGGTATTGAATACCCCCTTCTTCTTCTCCTTTCTCAAGTTGTAAGCAAGCCCAAGAGAGTCTCTAGGGCTTGCATTTCTCAACCAAATTAAAATTTCTGCGTTTTTAATTTCTAGTTTGCCTACACCTAGGAAAGAGTTTGGCCAAGCCAACCATCCTATATCGTAAGGCTAGTTAATTAGTTTTATATTCAGCATTGTTTTTCATTTCTAGTTTGCGGGTTTTACTGTGTGAGGGTTTTGGGCATTTTATTTACCTCTGTTGGGGTTGTGTTCTCTCCCTGTGGCCCTTGAGCTTGGTGGCAAGAAAAGTTCCTTCATTCTTTGGTATAGAGATCCAATATAGATCTATCGACTGAACCTTTGTCTGAGCATACTAAACTGGATCTACACCTACTGTGGTTACTGTGCTACCTTCAAGGTAAGTTGGTTGTACCAGGTATGTATCTCACTTATCTCCTTCAGATCTGATTTGATTATTATTACAGAACTGTCTAGCATTGAGTAGATCTCAAGAAATGTTTTTAAGGTTTCAATGATGAAATGATTAGACTAAATAGTTAGATTTGAAATCTGTGTTTTAGTCTTATAAATCTATTGTTATGTTCAGATCTGTTCACTGTTACATTAGATCAGACCTTTATCTTTAGATCTGAATTTCTATTCATATGTGATCAGAGTTTTCTCTTAAGTTGCTGCTGTCCTTCATAGATCTACATACTATGTGTTCTCTCTCTGATTGAGTTACAGATCTAGCTGGTTTTGATCATTGAAATTTAAAAGAGATCATTGTTTTGCAAATTTACCCTAAAACTAACAGCCCTCTCAACAATTCATTGTTATTTTGTTCTCCATCTTTGTCAACAACATAAAGTATTCTTTCTTTAAAATTTTAAACAATAAACTTTACAAACATCCACAATATTTGTTCCCATCTGAGAATTCAACAGGTGGTGCATGATTTAACACTTGTAAGTTTCAATTTTAAGAAAATTAAAAAATCTTTGCTCCTAACCTCTATTTGATGCCACCACACCCTGCACAGAAATTTGTCACTCAATCTTTGCTACTTTTTTCCATGATGCGTCACACGTCACGAATGTCAATACACATTTTTCAGTAATGTCTCCTCACGTCTCAAATGTTGGTGATGCAAACTTCATCTTCTGCTTCTTCACACACTGTCTATACACGTCCTCAAACATGGCTCTGATACCATTATGAGAGAAGAGAGAGATGATTGAAGAAAGGAACACAGTACTTGATTGACGATTTTACTAGTCATGAATTGCATATGTAACGAAGATTTTTTTTTGTTAATCTTTTTCATCGATTTGAGTTTTAGGCTTGTAAAGTAATAATAAGCTAATTTAAGGTCACAGCCTAGCCAGATGCCAAATTGATGTATGAAACCCCCTTGTTTGTAGGACAACAGACCCCCTCTGCACAGCAATCGGACTACTTAAGTCTACAGAGGTACGCTGGGCTAGAGATGCCAACGTACTCCAGCTATACGAGTACTTGTTGCATTTTCAAACCCCATTGACCAATCTTTCATCGTTTGATGATATCAATAATAGTTCTTGCTTTCTCTCCTTTTCACAATTGTGTCCTACATATCAGTGCCACATTCATGGTCATTACTATAATTTCTTTCTTTCCTCTTTCTTCATCTCTATCATCCATCTTGTTCCAGTACCGCTAATGTTTTGCATTCATATATAGTGTCTGGCATCGGTTTTCTCTTCTTTAGTATCAACTTCAGCCATGTCCAAGTTATCTATTCCCATTTTCACACTACACAAAAGAATTATGCTTGCTATGTGTGATGTTCATATTTCTTTCACATTTTTTGACTGCAAGTAGCATGAAAATGGTCAAATTAGGAGTTTAAAATGTCTTTTCAGAAGCCTCTGTATTCTAGTTTCTTAAATATTAGGTGGCAGAGGCTCATGCACAATTAAGTCCAACTAGTACTCTGTCAGTAATGCATTCTTAGATGGTAAAAACAAAGCATTGAGACATCCCCGGAAATTCATTGTGGCATCTGTTAAGAATACTTACTTCATGTAATGCATCCAGTACAAATGGCAACAAGGATCCATCTGAATCCTGCGACAAAATCCAAACCATAAATTCAGTATATTAGATGAAAAAATAGAGTAACATATTATGGCACGGGATAATTTTTGCATGTACAGGTTTATGTCAAAATCTCACACAAAAGAAGCAATTTAAGACAGATAAATCTTAAGTTCAGAATCTATGGTTCTTAAATGGTTCAATTACATATCAGAAAATGCCTCACATCATGCAGAGAGTACTAACCAATATTCCAAAGTACACTGGTCCAATCTTAAGGAAAAAAAGAAGACAATAATTGACAAATCATTAAATTAATAACACAATTATTCTCTTGTATGGAAGTTATTTCTGCATAGAATTATACTTTAAACAAATATACAAGAACAATATCAACAAATAGCCCACAGTAATTGCTAGTTGGATAGTTCAAGAGGTGGTTTCCTGTATCAGAATCATTCTGATTCTCAGAGTAGTTTGACTTTTAGTAAACTTTCCCTTTGATTGTATATGACAGAACGAAAGAAATGACATAATTGTTTATATTTCACAAAAAACACTTAATAGGACTAATAGGCGTACAAAAAGGCCATGTAGGTCTATCTGAAAAGCAAAGAGATATAACACATCACCCTCTCAAGGGTGTAACAGCAAGTTGTTGTTTGGCACTCCGACAGAGCAGTTGCTCAATAAGGTGTAAAATTATCTATGTATGATGTTATCCCCATTTTGTGGGATAACTAAGGAGATGATGCCTCGAGGCCCTCAGGTTGCAGACATGGAGTACCGAGAGACCACATGACTAGCAATGTCTACTTGTACATATGGAAGCCCGCTCTATCACCACAGTTTGGATCCATCGTCAGTGCATCCACCACACCAGCTAGCTTCTGGAAGGCACATGGGTCTTGCTCCATGCGGTACAAGTCAGGTAATGTGGCAGGTAATCACTCTAATATTTGATGTATTGAAGCTGCTTTTGATTATAGAACGCCTGCTTGGACATTCTTCTTTTGAACCTGTTTCACCTTGGTGAGTATCATCGATTTCCTAGTGAGTGGACAACTTTTGGGGAAGGGATGTAACTGGGGTCCCTTGAGGGGTCATTGTACCATTCCCTACCATACTTATCACTTTCTGCTCATCACATTCCCATCACATTGCCCTCTTCTAGGCCCTTTAGCTTTAGTGACCCAAGAAGGGAATGTACCTCATTTCATGGGAAGAAGGGGTTGAAGGCCCAGAGGGATGGTGGTTGGCAAAAGATAAAAGCCTAATATATAAACCTTCCAGATGCTCGCCCAAAGAGGTCTTGAGAGCAATGAAAATCTTCTCCTAAAAAATCAAAGACCTGCAAAACCAAAATAACATTATGTCCCCACTTGTTGAGGTGTGTACACTCATGCGGTGTCCCTTTATTTCCTTGCATATGGCACTCTGTGTACCTCTAGCTTCAAGTGGCCTTGTGGTGCTTCCCCCCAAGCTAATCGATTTCACTCTAGGAGTACCCAAGGTTTTGGACTATTAATTAATCAATGGCAATGAATGGGCTTGGAAAAAGGATGCACTGAAAACGAAGGTACATCACACCCTCTACAAAGGTACCCATAGATGAGACAATACGATCTCTTGTATGTCATGAATGTTAAATTTTGAGCTTGATTTATTATGCGGATTTTTTCTTTGAATTCTTCAACACTTTGATTCCAGCTTAATACATTTCAACAATATAGAGTCATAACTGAATAGCAATAATCATGTAGATACATAAGCATGCACACCAACAACACATATACCCTAAGGAAACCCTGTACAGGGAGAAAAACTCCAGCAAACGATATTTCTTTATTGGATTAATAATGTAAGACCACTTATGAACATCCACCATGAAAACTCTGCTCTTGAAGAGCTTGCCAAGTTGACTCTGACCTGACAGAGACCTAAGAGACCTTGTTGATATAGATGCATCCTAGTTGCTTTCAAAAACTGAGATATATCAGCTCTGATATGGGCTGTTGAAACTGCCTCTAATTGACTGATATGTGCCTTTATATGCTGCCTCTAAAAGCTGATCTACAGCACTGATATGGCTGCCTCTTTAGCGTTGATATGTACCTATGTACAACACTGATATGGCTGCCTCTTTAGCGTTGATATCTACGTCTGTACAACACTGTTATGGCTGCCTCTTTAGCATTGAATGTACCTTTGTACAGCACTGTTATGCTGCCTTTGTATTATGTCTCTACAACACTGTTTGTTGCCTCTATATGTGCCTCTACAGCACTGGTATGTTGCCTCTATATGCGCCTCTGTATAGCAGCCTTTAATGAACTGATGTTCGCCTCTGTATAGAAACCTTTAATGCTTCACCTTTACCCTGCATAGMAATTGTGTAGAGAAGAGGGGATCAACCTCTGCTTATAAAGAAATGGAGGAGAAGTGGAGAGGGCTCGAAATAGAGGTGTGAAAGCATGTTTGACTTGACTCAGCATTACACTTTAGTTCAAAAATAGAACTAGACTTGAGACTTCAGTTACAACTCAGCATTACACTTTAGTTCGAAAATAGAACTAGACTTGAGACTTCAGTTACAACTCGACTCTTTACAAGGTAATTCAAATTTCTCTTCATGGTGGATAACGTTACACGTGCCAACGCACTAGATCAATACATTTATATCATTTGCAATATTAGGAATATCGTTTGTTTCTAGCTCATAGGAATTTTGTATTCAACCTAACTTTTGCTAGATGCCTTGACTTTTTCTCATGGCTCACAAGGCTTGACTAGTCTCACAGAGATTATATGTTCCCCCTAACTTTTGCTCATGGCTCACAAGGCTTGACTAGGCTCACAGAGGTTGTACGTTCCCCCTGACTTTTGCACTACTCTGTCTACGCTCACAGAGGTTGTCAGTTCCCCCTGACTTTTGCACTAAACTGTCTATGCTCACAGAGGTTGTACGTTCCCCCTGACTTTTGCATTAGACTTACATAGCATCTCGTTCATCCCGACTTTTGGTTTGACTCACAGAGGTTGTACGTTCCCCTGGCTTTTGTTAATACCTCACAAGACTGGTTGATTCTCCAAATCTCCCTGGCTAGCCTCAGGGTGGCCCATATGGCCTCTCGTTGGAGAATGACTGTCGATGCTACCAAATTTAACAATGAAACCCATTGACCTATGAAGTCTAAACCCCTATCCACCTCATCATCCACTACATGACCTTGAATGGGCACCCTTGGGAGCATCCCCTACTTGGGGGTTTTGGTCTACCCAATAGGACTTTTATGACACCCCTCCCATACCTAAACTTGGTCAATTGTATAGGGTCTTTGAGCATTTGTTTAATTTGATGAGGTAGTTTTGATGCACATTTTTAGATGCCTTGTTTATTAGATGTGGTTTTCACTTGCCATGATAGTTTGACTTGAGATCCTTGACGGGCATACCCATTTGTTTTGTAGGACTTTGTTTGGTGGACAGTTTTGGAGGAACAAGCCTAGCTTGGGCTTCCATGGGGCTTGAAGCCCACAGGTTGGATGCCAAGGGCCCACATGTCGGATCACGATAACTTGCTTTCGGAGGCCTAGAAGACACCTTGGTAGACCTTGCCTAGCCCTCACATGCCAAACAACTTGCCTAGGAGGGCCAAAACATCACTTTTTGGGGCTTGACGTCACCTAGGGCTAGGGTTGGTAGTGATTGAGTTATTTTTCATTGACACTTGGCATCAATTGATGGAGAGAGCATGTTGATTGGTGGGAAGAGGCTATAGCGCATGAGGAGAAGGCCTTTGAAGGCCAAACGTTCCATCCCCAACTCCAACAATTTGTTAAGAGTGCCAAAATGTTGCCCTAAAGGGATGACGTCATCTTATTTTAGGGTTTCTAATGTGTAAAAGTGAAATTTGAATTTGTAAAGGGGCAAAGTAAGGGTTGGTGACCCCTTACTTTGTGGTTTACCCTAATGAAGTGGACAAACTATGTTTTAAACATTTTGTATAAATAGAGATCATGCGAATCTCATTTCATAACATAACTCTCCCTTTGTGAGAAGTACTTGGCTGAAATTTCCGCTACCCTTGGGGATTTTCTTCTCTCTTGTGCTTTTGTCTTGGTTTCTTATTGTTATTGGTGGAAGAAGGGGTGTGCTACCTCTTGTGGAGTGTTTCTCTTGCATATTGTGGATAATTCTTGGTAAAGTGGAAGTTTCTCTTGTTGATTCTTGCTCTAGTTGAAGGGTTTTATCTTGTTATTGTCTCTTTTCTTAGTTACAAGGTTAGCTAGTTGAATTTCTTGGGAAGTATAAGTGCATACAACCCCACTAAGCTCATCAATACTTGTCTTGGAAATAAATATGTTGCTTAAGGTAGTGCTAGGAGAAGTAAAAGGGCTTACACCCTCCGAGCACTTCCTAGTTGGCTTTACTTGCCTTGGGAAGTAAGAGGGTTTACACCCCCAAGGAAGTAGTATAGTTAACTTTTTCTTTGACTCCATAACCAAATAGTTAAGGCACTAATCATTTACAATTTACATTGGAGAAATAAAATTGTTGCATTGGGATACGTGAAAACACGAGATAATCAAATTGTTTAAATTGCAGTCTCTTCTTGATGTTCTAGGCTTGCCATAGCCACTAGGGCGTCTTAATTGGCTAAGTATTTCTTGCTGCTGTTATAAACTTTTATCTACAGCCATTAGGGATGCAGAAACCCTAAAACATTTTCATTTATAACTTGCTTTTCAACCGTCAGAATTTGCTTAAAGTTTGCCAAGATAATCTACTAGGTCTAGCACAACTTTTGGGTGAACTCTTACTAAGTTTTGGTGGTTGGATTTACTGCTGTAACAACTTGTTTGCTACAGCCATAAGGCTGCAAAATATCTCTGCAAACACTTTTTATTACAGCCTTGTTTCATTGCTAAAGTCTTATGCTTTCATTTCTTGAGTATTACTAATGTTTATCTAGCTTATCTCTTGCATCATTTGTTGGACTTTTAGCAATTGTTTAGAAGCTTTAATACTTATTTTCTTGCTAATATACATTCCTGCTTACTGCTGCAATTAGGGACAGCAAGCCTAACTTGTTTGTCCACCTAACGTTATACATATATACTCGGCTTGTTCTTGTTTCTCAAGCAGGTATATCACTCTTCATAGGTGTTCGTATATCTTGGCAACTATTGGCTATCACCAAGACTCTTTCTCAAGCCTTTCCTCATCTTCTATCTTGACCTTTAGGGGTACCTTCTTTCATCTCTTCATTTTCCATCTCATTTCCCCCAGGGTCACTGGGATTCCCCCTTGAGGTGATTCTCTCACCTCTAAAGTGATGGGAATACCGGACTAAGATGACAGTGGGTAGGTGTTATCTAAGTTGTCACCATCTAGTGGCTGGGTCAGGCTTTGCCCAACCTACAACTTGTGTGATAACATATAAAACTTCATAGGATCTCTTAAAAAACAAACTATCGCATAACAATGTAGACTGTATAGTTTTCCGACCATTTCCAACTTTCTTCAGCCATATAGTTTTCAAGAACCTCGGCTATGGTGCGCCACATGATCAAAAATTTTTGACCTTATAAAATCATCATCTATTAATTCATAAATTGCAAAGTTACAACTAACAGAATCAGAATTTTCTACACTTAATGTTAGAATAACATCAACACAAAAAAAAAATTGTATACATGTGAGTGTTAGTCATTATGTAGAGTGTGCATTTAATACTAAGAGTTAACAAGAAGTAACCATTGGGCAATTAATGTTAGTGTCATGTGGTTTAGCCACCATAGATTTATTAGGGTGATATAGATGATGTATTCAAGAGATGGTATAGTTGAGAGTGTAGCACATTAATCTTACATGGGCAGCCTATCTCGGGCTCCCTGTGATGCATTTGCTGTAGCATTAATTTACTGTTTCATATTTTCCACAGCCTTGTGTGTTTATGTATGCACCCTTGGAAAACTAACATGGTATCAGAATAAGTTCAACCAATCCCAGTATGACCTGCAAGTGTATGCAGTCCAGCAAGGGCCTGATTCAGTAGGATTTGTGACACCAGCAACTGCAAAGAATATTAAGTTCAGCAGAAACATTTTCAATTTCCATGAGTTACAAAGAATATTTTATAAAGGCTAAAGTTTTAAAGCATAAAAATAAAACAAATATTTATGAAGGTTGTCGCACGACTGAAAGATTAGTCATTAAAGTAAAACTTATAAAGGTTATGGTCCTGTCGACCACCAAGTTTCAACACGGTATCGAAAGGAAATATTGAGTGAAAGGTGGCAATGAATGAGTTTGACAAATCAGCAATGGCACAACTTCAGTGATGTCGACAAATAACTTGAGACATTGGTGAGCAGCAAGAGCAGAGGCAAATAACTAATGGCATTATAGGCAAACAAACCCATTTCAATTAATTTTCTCGCACAGTTTTCTGTGTTGTTTTAACTTGTAGGCAGTCATAGTCCATAACACAGCAGATTATGTGATATGTTACATGTTCTGGCTGGAAGGTGTTCTGACAGGCACTACAACCCTCCATTTTCCTTCATTCCATTGGGATTTCCCTTTTAAGAAAATGGAGCCCCTTCTTTTATATGATTTTAAAGAGCCTTTCATTGGACCCTCTCTTTACCTCAAGCCTTTTGGGGAAGTCCTACTTACCTTAAGAAAAAACTGACAAAAAGAAGAACTTAAAAAAAATCATTTTTTTGAACCTGTCTAGAAAATTGGCAAAGTTAGTTTTAACTCCTCCGATGTACATCGGAGGAGTTACCTCTAACTCCTCCGATATACATCGGAGGAGTTCCCCTCTTCACCTCCGATAACCTTGCCTTTCGCATTTAGTTGCCATATGGAATCGGAGGAGTTGGTTCCAACTCCTCCGATGCCCATCAAAGGAGTTTCCTCCAAGTCTGTCGATGCGTTCGGAGGACTTTGAGGTAAGTTTTTTGAACAAGTCTGGAAAATCGACGAAGTTAGTATTAACTACTCCAATGTGCATTGGAGGAGTTCCCTCTAACTCCTTCAATATACATCGGAGGAGTTCCCCTCTTCACCTCCGATAACCTTGCCTATCGCATTTAGTTGTCATTAGCTCCTCTGATGCCTATCGGAGGACTTTCCTCCAAGTCTGTCGATGCGTTCGGAGGACTTTGAGGCAAGTTCTTCGATGAACATCAGAGGACTTCCCACTAAGTTCTCCAATGTTCATCGGAGAACCTCCTCCCAAGTCTTCCGACCATAACTACCCTACCAACTCAGCATTTAATGCTAAGACTCGTCAATCTATATATTCACTAAGCCGTCCGAACTTTTTATTATCCCGCTAAGGAGTCGAGGTGAATTTTTCTAAGAGAACTCTCCAGACCAAGAACGCGTAGAGTCATTTTGCCTGCATTCACAGCATATCGAGATCCTCCACGTGGCATTAGGTTGTCAGGTACGTCTCAGTGTTTTTCTTCTCTCTTGCTAGGGTTAGGGTTTTTTTTTTCCATTTGTTATTTCCTACTTTGTTTTTTCCTTTTGCTCTTCCACGCTACCCTCTTATTTCTTCCCCTACTCTATCCCAAGCCCACTCTACAAACAGTTACCCAAACACTGCTCCCCCCTTTTTTGCTTGCACCCTGATGAGGTTTTCGCGGCACACTTGCCCAGAACGATATTCAATCATTTAAGAACCCTTTAGTCGGCCCTAACAGTTTTCCCATGTGTCAATGCCATCACATGGATTTTGAACAATATCGATGTAAACGAAAAATATGTCTGCAATGCCAAGAAGGACCCCATAGCTTCATTTAGACCTAAATATATGGCCAAGTGTTATCACATCGAAAAGGGAAGCAAGAAGCTGGATAGCAAGCTCCTTAGTAAATGGTACACCAAAGGACCTATTTCCCAAGTGGTACAGGGTCGAAAAACAATTCAAATCTAGGCCCAAAAGTGGATATCCCAATAGTGCCTTAAGAAGACCCTATCAGTACTTGGTGGCCATGTTGTGTAGATTATATGGGAAAGTTGACACATCACAATTCTCATTGTCATATATGCCCCTAATATACTACTGCATAGATGAAGGGGTATCGTTCAATTGGGATGACATCCTGTCTGAAAATCTCATAGTGGTTATCTCTACGGTAAAAGGAGCCCAGCCCAGAATGTTTCCAAGCTTACACATGTCTTCATACCTCATGGATAAAGGAGCGCAGCCCATAAATACCCCAGGAGGGGATGGAGTTGGCAACCATCTGACCCAACAATTCATGTGTACTATAAGGTGCTTTGGGAGCACAAGTACCGCACGAAATACCAAAATATATGCGAGCACTTTCTGGCCCCTTTATACGAAATCATCTTATGTGCCACCCCTCCTTGCATGACCAATAAAGCTATAGCAGTCATAAGGAGAATTGGGGATTGGTGTCTCATGGAGCATGACACATATATCAAGGTGTATGGCGTAATGAAACCACCCCATCTGCTTCCCTGATCGTTCCTGACAAGCTCGTACTTTATGAGATTGCATACCAAACCATCATACATGGGATTGAAGGAATGTTATATCAACTGAAAAAGGCAATCTAGCCGCCACTACCACTGTATGTTGGTAATTCTTCGAGAACACCAAGCAAGCGCAAGCAAAGGTAAATACCTTGCTTTCTTATCACTTCGAAGAAGAGCGATACAGAAGACATGACCCCAAGAATACTGTTAGAGACCACTTCAATAAGATTGGTCTACCCTAGGAATATACCACAGACATCTGAGAGGAAGAAGAAGTGCACCAGAACGCATGGACTTATGACAAAGTCATCTTTAACAGGCATGGCCAGCCAAGAGGGAGGATCACAGACAAAGAAAAGGCTAGAGAAGAAGCCCAGAAGAAGGGAGAGGAAGAAGAAACCGAGCAATCACCTCGTACATCCACCTCAATACACTCAGGATCAACAAAAGAAGTAGAGGAAGTATCGGTTGATAAGAAGAGAAGGAATAAGGTGAAAGTCCTAAAAAAGAAGAATGATTCAAAAAAAAAGAAGCGTAAGATTGATGCAGACAAGGCCAAGGCCAAAGTCAAGGCAGAGGCAAAAGCTGCAACAAAACGAGAGATCAAACAGAAGGAGCAAGCAGCTAGGGAAGAAGCAGCAAACATTGCAACAGAACAAGCAGAAAAGGCAGCTAAAGAGGCAACCAACGAAGCGACTGAGGCAGAGAGACAACAGAAAGACAAAGAAGACAGAGGGGGTGACACCCACCCGATGGAAATGGATATCCCGAAAATATCTACTCCGGACATAGGAACAGACATATCGAACAGCGGCCTAGGACTTGGACTCTAGAAACCGTTCCAACCGAGTGAAGTGCTTGACTTAAGGAGCTTCACCCATGACAGCAAGATAGCTAGAATTGTGCAGGAACATGTGAAGAAAGTGCCAGCAATGGAAGGGATGCCCATATCAGTTGTCACACATGTTCTTGTGACAGGAGATGTGAGGGAAAACCCCATGGAAACGATTATTGTTGGCTCCACATTCATGAATGCTAACGTGGATAACATTCAAAGACTTTGCCAGCAAAATGAGGAAAAAGAGGCAAGAATCAGAGAACTGGAGGAAAGACTCCAACGAGTCAGAATTGATGAACACAGCCTTCAAAGTTTCAAAGTTAGTGCCGAGGAGGTCAGGAGAGAATTAGAAGAAGCCATCATAGACATGTATGCTCACTTGCACCTCTTTCAAGAAGCAGTCGCTCTAATCATAGAGCAGAATAATCAAATCCAAACAAAATTGACACAGTACAAAACTACAAAACTATCTGAGAAGGCACTGACGACATCGACAAATGGATAGTTGAAAATCCCGACGCACCTCCAGAGTTGTACAGACCATCAAAAGCAGACAGAAAAAAAAACTTGTATGTGCTTGATTATTGTTAATCGGTGGGGTAGAGAGTTGATAGGGAGGTTACCAAATCACTAACAATATGTTCAAGGATACACAAAGCTGCGCAGGAATTGCTCAAGAGCAGTCAATTACCAAGGCTAGATGAGCTCGGAAAGAATCTCGTGATAGAAGAGCTAGTAGACAAGATGCATGACACACAAATCAAAGAAAGGAAGTGGTTGAAGCAACCACTACCATCTCCACAGACCTCATAGATCAACACTTGTTGCAACCAGTAAAACTCCATACCATGATACAAGTTTTCATGACGACACTAGCAAAAGACATGAGCAACCTTGAGGATAGCATGGTCATGAACAATGCAGCCCTGGAACAGCTAACTTACAGAAGGATCAGATCCCTGTATGATCAACTAGAAATCTGGACGGCATACATCAAGGACAAAAATCCATGGATGAAGACAAAACAGTGGCTTGATGATATCAACACCTGTTTTTTGTTTTGTCTCTTTCTCAACCAACCACAATTTTGTCCTCATTGTACACTTGTCACTAGGAAGTAGGAAGTTGAACCATTTTTGTAACCGCCTCTTCAAGAAGAAGGCAAAGAGTCATCTAGTAGTTACTAAGAATTGTATAAGAGAGAGCAGAGGCTCAATTTGTAGGGGCTTTTTGACTCTTCAAACATTGTTCATTTTTGAACTATTTTGGGAACACAGTGTCAGCGAAAATTGGAGAGTTTTCTTTGGAGTTTTTATGTATTATTGTTAAAATGGCTAATAAGGAGAAGCCCTCGGGACCAGCTTTTGGAGAAGGAATTCTTTTGTGTGAAAGAACCTAAGTTGTGAATTATTTCAAGTGAAGATGAATGTTGTTCATACGGACTGTAAGAATTCTAGTTGTTTATGAATTAACTGTTGTGCAATCTGTGTTATTCTACAGTTTTAAGTGTTTCTTCAAATATGTTTATGCTTTGAGATTTCCAAGTTGTTAATGTGTGCATTGTTATAATTTGGACTAATCTGGTTATATGTATTTGTACACACTTGTTTCTAATTCTTCTTGTTAAATTTATAAGCAGCTACAAGAGCCATTCTCCGGGAGGATGGCTAAGACCCTAGACGAGATCTAGGGCCCCCAGTGCACTCCTGGGATACTTGGTCTGGGACCAAGCAGTCAGTGCCATGGCAAAAGACCCTTGTTAGGGCCTCCAGCATACAACTGGGGTTCTTGGTCTAGAACCAAGCAGTAAAGACCCCTGAGAGGGCCCCCAGTATACGACTGGGGTTCTTGGTCTAGGACCAAGCAGTTAAAGCCCCTAGATA
>JASDQU010102478.1:467836-483599 GCA_032191745.1 Picea mariana
CACACAAATTTCCATCTCTGTCTCAAAGAGAAACGACACACCAATCTCATGGGCATCTTCCCCACATAGGGGCACACAGCGTTCCATCTCCGTCTCAGAGAGGAACGACGCACCCATCTCATGGGCACACCCAACTCATGGGCTCTCTCACAGGCCGACTCACTCAGTATGTGTCCTGGAGGATGTCTAACGCAGCTGTAATCATCAACAAGGGTGACATCAACAGTATAGCAGGGTGATGTCAACAGGTTTGCAAGTGATAAGATTTTCCGAAAATTTGTTGATTTGTGGTTTTTCAAGTGGACTGTTTTGTCCTCCGTTTTTGTTGAATTTGTGAGTGGTGGGAGGGTTGATTTTGCCCTCATAAATTTCTGAATTTGACAATTTACGGAACAAAAAATTTTGTGTCTCAAATGTATGGATGATTTATCTTTGATCTTGTTGTTTCCGCTACTATAATTTTTTATCATAATTTCAGTGTAAAATTGTTCGGTGATAACAGGTAGGGTTTGTTGTTTGAATCAGTTGGAAGTAATTTTTAGATCTGAAATTAGTTGCATGAAAAATTGACATGGTATCAAAGAAGAGGCTTTGAAGAAAGTGAGTGAGGCAGTCATGTCTGGAGACAAAGTTGTTGCAGATTGTTTGTTTTGGGCAGGTCACTATGGAGACTTGCTTGGTGGATAGGTGGAGCTTCTCATCATATTACAAGATCACAGAAATCACTCACCAGTTTGACAGGAGAACTCGCAGTTGCAGGTGGAACTTGGTGATAATACCAAGTATGCAATCAAGGGAGTTTGGARYAGCTTCGTTTCAGCTRAAGTCCAGAAATCCTCTTAGGATGAGTGACGTGTTGTATGTACCTGAACAGAAGAAGAACCTACTTTCTATRTCTGCATTGGCAGACAGAGGGTATGCAGTGGCATTCATAGATGGACAGGTTCTCTCTTGGCCAAAAGGATCGAGTTTTGACTTAGCATAAGTCATTGGTGCTCATGATGGCAACCTTTATAGGTTTATTGGTAGCCAACTCAGGCCCTGGTACATGACAKTGATGGTCTATGCGAGCTTTGGCATGGGAGATTGGGACACTTGCATCATTGGGGTTTGCCAGTATTAAGGAAGATGTGTTGATTTTTCAATAAGCTAGACTTAACCATGAAGTTCATTCCATTTTTAACATTTAACTTAAACCATAAACAATTTGTTGCAGCAACCAAGATCACAAGAAGAAACACCATGCACAAGTACACAAGAAGTATCCTAGGAAACCCTTCTCAACAAGGGAAGAAAACCTAGCCAATCCATTTCTATATTCTTCAAGAGAAAGACCTCCACCACCATAAAAACCTAGCACACAAAAGGGTGCTCACAAATTCTAGAAGACTAACGCTCAAGAGAGGTGTGCACTTTTCCCAAGAACAAGTGTTTGCTGAAATTTCCAAACTCACACTTGTGATATGATTCCTCATTGGAGAATTTACCTTTATTTATATTAGACTAAACCTGTCAACAGTAGTGTCTATTGGCACAACAGGGCCGACATCAATAACTTAGAATATAACTAATAATTTCCATATTAATTATCTTTTACATTAATTATCTTTCACTTTATGGTGGGGCCGACCTATACCCTTTACATCACAAATAGGGTTACAGGTAAGTCTGACTCTTGTACAATATAGCAAGGGATCTCATACACCCACTAGTGCTCAGCCACTAGGGGCACATCCATCTGTGATCATCCACAGGGATGTCCATGTCTCTATCTCATTGTGTCTCACAGGAGAATCACACTCACTAGTGCTCAGCGACTAGAATCACGTTCACCTATGCTCAGCCATAGGCACGTCCAACTCAGCAGATCTCTTTCTCACTACGTTACACAGGAGAATCATCTAGAGTATCACATCATCTCAACTCTCTACACAGAGGAGGCCAATACATCGTTTCATCTCTGTCTCAAAACGATACACCCAACTCATGGGCTTCCCCACACAGGGGCACACAGCATTCCCTCTCTATCTCAGAGAGGAACCACACACCCAGCTCATGGGCTTCCCTACACAGGGGCACACAACATTCCATCTCCGTCTCATAGAGGAACCACACACCCAACTCATGGGCTTCACCACCTCACACAGGGGCACAACATTCCATCTCTGTCTCAGAGAGGAACCACACACCCATCTCATGGGCACACCCAACTCATGGGCTCTCTCTCAGGTTGACTCACTCAGGCTGTGTCCTGGAGGATGTCTCACGCAGTTTTAATCATCAACAAGATGGTTACAAGTCTTCCAGAGTTTGGAGCAGAGCACTAGGGAGTATGCAGAGGTTGTGCACTTGGAAAGAATGCCAAGGTTGTTTTCCCAAGCAGTGATAGTAGGTTCAAGGAGATCATGGAACTGATGCATTCAAATGTGTATGGACCAATGTTAATTCCATCTTCAAGTGGTTACCGATATTATGTGACCTTCATTGATGATTATTCCAGGACATGGATCTTCTTCATGAAGACCAAGGATGAGGTCCTCAATCAATTCAGGGAAAGGGCTCTAGTGGAGAATCAAACTGGGAAGAAGATCAAACTTTTAAGGTCAGATAATGAGGGCGAGTATACCTCCAACGAGTTCAAAGATTTTTGCAAGGAGGCAGGGATTAAGAGGGAGATGACAGTGCCTTTCAACCCACAATAGAATGGAGTTGTTGAGAGGAAAAATCATACCATAGTTGGGGCTGCCAAGGCGATGTTGCATGACACAAGATCTACCCATGATGCTTTGGGCAGAAGCATGCAACACAACAGTTTATGTTCAGAACATGAGTCCTCATAAAATCTTGGAGAACAAGACTCCTGAGGAAGCATTCACAGGAGTGAAACCAGAGATAGGGAATTTGAGGATCTTTGGTTGTCTGGTTTACATCCATGTTCCTAAGGAGAAGAGGATGAAGTTGGAACCTTTTGGGAGGAGGGGCATGTTTATGGGATACAGCAAGACTTCAAAGGCCTATCGGATCTACATTCCAAGACAACCACACATCGAGGTCAGTCGAGATGTCAAGTTTGAGAAGGACTTGGCTTTCATGAGGTCCCGAAAGACCATAGCAGATGGTGAGGAGCAGGAGGCTCCAAAGGCTGAGGAGAATATAGATCCATCCAGTGCAAATGATCAGCCCTCAGACCATGAGGAGGAGTCAGAGGAGTAAGTGCATCCAATGAACCCTTCTAGTGACAAGGACACAAGGCCTAGATGGCTTCGAGATACCTTAAAGGATGCGGAGGGGCATGCAGCACCCAAAGGCACCTTCAGGGAGAGTAGGCCTCAACAAAGGTTTTCCAGCTATGTAGCCCTTATGAATAACATCATTGATTCTGAACCTTCCAGTTTTGAGGAAGCAACAGGCCAGCAGGTTTGGAAGGATGCCATGGTGGAGGAGTATTAGTGCATCATGAAGAATGATGTATGGGACATAGTTCCGAGACCAAAAGAGAAGTTTGTGGTGACTTCCAAGTGGATCTATAAGATCAAGCATGCTGATGATGGTAGCATCGAGAAGTATAAGAAAAGGTTTGTGGCAAGAGGGTTCTCCTAGAAAGAGGGAGTGGACTATGAAGAGACCTTTGCTCCAGTCGCCGGGTATACTTCTATCAGAGTTGTTATTTCTCTTGCTTCAGCATGGGGTGGAAGATACATCAGATGGATGTGAAGACATCATTCCTCAATGGTGTGATTGAGGAGGAAGTCTACATAGAGAAGCCTCAAGGCCTTTAGGTACACAGAAGGAAATCTCATATTTGCAGATTGAAGAAAGATTTGTACGGACTCAGGCAGGCACCTAGGGCATGGTTCTTGAGGATTGATGGGTATTTACATAGCATGGGCTTCACCAAGAGTGAAGCAGACCTGTTAGCACAAATTTCCACTCTCCAATTGAGCTGATAAACCTGTTGTAACAGCGATGAAAACTTGGCTAATTCAAGGAGAAAAGCCCTGAATTGTCATGGGCTAGACCACTCTCCGTTTGGGTTGTGCTTGTTAGCCTCATGGGAGAGTCCCTAAGGTGATTTGTCGTTGTCGTAAGTTTGATTTTTTGCGTTTAATGACAAAAAACTACTCAAAAGATCAATGAAATCACAATGAACAGTTAAGGAGAATGACAAATCAGATTACAAAATTAACAAATACCATCAAGAAACAAGGTTAGAACACAAACACAAAATTTCTTTATTGATAGACTTGCAAGAGGGTTGGTTGCACCACACTTGGCAAGTCCACAACCGGTACAATGATCACTTTGCTCAAAGAAGAGTCATTAGTCTAAGAACGAAAGAGAGAAGAATGAGACCAAGAAACTATGCTCGTTGTTGCAACATCCGACCGATAACTCTTGCCAACTATCCAATATATAGATCCGAGGGCACACGTCTACAAGAAGTAACCATGGTGCATGAGATGGGAATAAGGGAGGATGCATGTGCATGGGATAGCAAAACTTAGGGAGTTAAGTGAGGGATTGGAGGCATAATAATGAGAGAAAACACATGCTAAGTAGAAGAGGTTTAAATGAACGTGAGTAAATGAGTGTTTAATGCACGCATGTGGTGAGTGATGTGCAAGTGAAGTAACTGATCATGCGCACGAATGGAGGAAGTTGACATGAAGTGTTAGTCGCATGGAGGGTGATGATGCAGTGAAGGAGTTTTAGCAAGCGAATGCATGACTGCATGCATGGGTTTGGAAGATGATGTAGTGAGGGAGTGTAGCGAGTGAGATGGACACGCATTAGGAGGTGATGTAARRAATCGTACAGTTATGCATGAGGTAGATGATACGCATGGGTCAACGAGGAGATAGGCTATATTAAGTCACGTAGCACTTTATTAAATATGTAATGAACCTACGTCATGTTTAAGATATGTGATTTATGTTTAAAAGRGAGGTACGCATATATAAGGGGGACATGAATTAATGGAAATCGCATGAGTTATTAAAGGAGGAGTGCATGATCATGGGAGACATGAATTAATGGAAATGGCATGGGCATGGGTTATTTTAAAGAGAAAAGTGCGTATGGGAGGATTAAAAAAGGGGACAAAAAAAACGTTTAATTAATTAATCAAAGATTTAAAAGGGAGACACTTTATTAATTAATTAATAAAAGGAGATACATACTTTATGATTAATAAGGGTGACATAGATAGGTGGGTTAGTGGGTACACTTTAAGGGAGGTATGTAGGTTTAGGGGAGAATAAAGGGGGGACAACCTTTTTTAATTTAATAAGGTTACACTTTAATTTAATAATAAAATAAAGTGACATTTTAATTTAATAAAGGTAGGATAAAGAGTGTTGATTTTTACTTAACTCATGAAGTTAATGCCAATAATTTTGATTTAACCAAAATTTAAACTTTTTGTTATAAATTCAGAAAACTATGCATGCAACCTACTGCTGAATTAATAATCAGAAAATTACAGCAGAAACAAGCACAAAAATTATATGGGCATCAGATGTACCCTGGAAACCCAAGTGTAGGGAAAACCAGCTAAGAGGGGGCTTTATTGGCTCTTGAGAAAGTGTTTTACAACAGCAAAAACACATCAGAAAATTATCTTACAGAAATGTCTTCTTCTGGTAGTTGTGCGGCCCAGCCACATAAGTTGCACGGCCCAGCAAATTCAGCCTCTGCTCAGCCAAGAGAAAGACCTGTACGGCCTGCTTAAATCAGCACAGAACAGTCTCAGAACTGGCATGTACGGCCTGGGGCAGTTCGGCCTCTTCTCTGGTGCACCGTATGACATTTACGGCCTCCTTCATCTGTCGGGTATGGCATGTCTTCTGCTCCTTTGCATGTTGTTGTAAAGCTTGCTGCTAAACCTGCTCTTCTCCTGCAGATTTTGCCTTAGCCAAAACTCTAACACTGCCCTCACACTCAGCCAACAACGCCCTCAATCAAGCGCTCCTCTTGCTCTCACTTGCTCAACCTCACAAATGGGTGCATGATTCCTCTCACCCTCAACCTCCTTTTATCTCCCTAGCGACCCCCCATTCACCTTGAGATATGTGCCCAGCCTTAGGCCTCAATGGTTGAGATTGGGGCATCTCTCTTGGGCTGGACCCCACTCTCCACTATGTGGTGCGCCCCTCTTTGAACAACGGGCCCACAAACCACTCAGCCACCTTCATGACACACATAGGGCTGAACTGGGTCAATTTAGGTGTCCATCAGCATGCCTAGGACACATGAGCCTATGTCGACACACCTCATGAGCTAAAAACTAACAAAGGGGTTAAGTGAATCGGGTTAGGATAAAGGTGAGTGAGGGTAGAGTGGAAAGGGGAAGTCGGTTTAAGATTAGGATAGAATAGAGTTAGAGGGAAGTGGTTTAGGAGGCATGGGTGAAAATGGATTTAGGGACTTTTAATGCACGAAAAGGGGTTTTATGGCAGGTGAAGAAGAGTTAGTGAGAAAAGTTAGCTTGATTGGCTAAGCTTTCTCCACGGAAGTGCCACCTCTTCCCATGCGTCGTTGGTCAAATGATGCCATGTGGATGCCACCTCATATTGAAACTCTACCACATGTCGGAAATTGAGCTTGCCACCTGTCACGGCTGGAGATGACGATGACTGCTAAAAATAGAAAGTTGTCTGCATGTCCATGCCTTTATACTCATTAGATTCGATTTTTTGTAAGGATTCCGAATTCGCAATGAGAATCGACATGCGAGCCCTGGTGCTTAACCTGCTAAAAATAGAAATATGTGACAAATCACCCAGAAAAAGTCCAAAAGACTCTCAGAATGTCTCAACGATCCACAATATGTGCTCATAATTTGAATCTGGGGCCTAGAGCAAAACCTACTAAAAATAGAAAATTCTCGCATGTCGCCCGAAAAAAGTGCCATCGGGCCTAGAATCATGCAAAGACCACCCTTGTTTGCTCAGAACCACTCCAACTGTCAAATGACCCACTTGAACCATGTCTCCTAAAAAGTAGGGACACTTGCAATATGTAAACATCTCTCTCAAAATGCAAAGGAACACAAGCTAACTCTATCTCTGAACGAAACTACCATGTGTCGATCATATACATGTCTCTGATGGGAACCAACCTCTTGCTCAACACAAGTGCCAAACTCTGGGAGAATCTCATAATGCCAACAAAAGGTATGCATGATGGCTCTTAACCATCAAGATTTTCAAGGGTGAAAATCTAGGGGTTAACAAGACCCCAACCTATATCTCCTACAAGTTCGTAAGGATCCTCTCATAGTGTTGTTGTATGTCGATGACTTATTCCTCACGGGAGTTGAAGAGCTCATTACCAGATACAAGGACTTGGCTTCAAATTTCGAGATGGACATTGGTTTGATGCATTACTTCCTAGGATTAGATGTGTTGAAGCAATCGGGCGAGATTTTCCTCGGACAGGGAAAGTATGCAGTTGAGATACTGAGGAGGTTTAGGATGATGGACTGTAAGTCCATGACTACACCGATGACCATAAATTTGAATACGTTGGGGGCTTTAGATTCAGACTTGGTGAATCCCACGATGTACAAACAGTTGATTAGGTTTGATGTATCCGGTAAACACCAGACCAAATATTTGTTTTGTTGTCAACACCTTGCGTCAATTCATGGTTGAGTCGAGGCAAATGCATTTAGTAGCAACAAAACATGTGCTCAAGTAGCTTCAAGGTACAATTGGATTCGGTCTGAGATATGTCGAGGGTGACGGAGTAAGGCTACATGAATATTCATACTCAGATTGGGCAGGTGGTGCAATTGACAGGAAGAGCACTTCTAATGGATGCTTCAGCTTGGGATCAACAGTGGTTTCCTGGTTCAGCAGGAAACAGACTTTCGTGACACTCAGTTCAGCAGAGGTAGAATATATGGCAGCGAGTTCGGTGAGTTGTGAGGCTATTTGGCTTCACAAGCTTCTTGCAAGTTTATTTGGTCAAGGGTTGGAGCCTACTATGATTCACTGCGACAATCAAAGTTGTATCAAACTCTCAGAGAATCCAATGGTTCATGATAGGTCGAAACACATTGAGATCATATACCACTTCATCAGAGACAAGGTGTAGGAGGGAACTGTGAAGCTCCAACACATTTCCACAGAGGAGCAAATCGTAGATATTCTCACCAAAGCCCTAATAAAAGGGAAGTTTCTCTACTTCAGAGACAAGCTAGGAGTGGTGGAGAATACCTCCCTCGTTAAGAGGGAGTGTTAATGTTTTGTAGCTTCGGGAGGTATTCCCACTAGTAGCCATGGTGTCAGGCATGTGGGAATTTTCGTTTCGGTGAAAACGCCCTTGGAATAAAGTTAGGGCTTCATGGGTTTGATGATGGGATTCGTGAGCTTGTATTGGGGCTTCACATCCAAAAAGAGGAATTAAATATTCTACTTTAATGTTGAGTTTAGTGGAGGGCCCCTTAGAGTAAGCTAAGGGCTTCTAAACTCACATTAGACTCCTATAAAAGGAGAGGAGAAGATTGTGACAATATGGAGTTAGCATCACTGAGTAAACACTTGTGCTAGGAGGCATGGTGATTTCAGCAAGGAGATTTCTGCAACTAGACAATCTGGCCTAAGGTTTCTGGACATTCTATTTTTTTGTTCTTGGCAGGGAGACCACACGAGTGAGGTAAGGAAGGCTGCACGTGTGGAAGGAAGAGATAGCCGTTGAGAAGAACAGGCCGCACTTGTGGTACAGATTGTACAGACCACACGTGCAAACCGTACAAAACCGTACAGCAGAGAAGGTCGCACATTTGGTACGACCTGAACAGGTTGCACGTGTGAACAGGTAGAACAGGCTGCACGTGTGACAGATCTGTACGGAACACACGTGTGACAGGTCCATACAGCAAGGTGACATTAGCAGTATAGAAGGGTGATGTCCGCAGGTTTGCAAGTGATAAGATTTTTCGGAAATTTGTTGATTTGTGGTTTTTCAAGAGGATTGTTTYGTCCTCAGTTTTTGGTGAATTTGTGACTGGTGAGAGRGMTGATTTTGCCTTCAAAAATTTCTGAATTTGACAATTTACAGAACAGAAAATTTTGTGTCTCAAATGCATGGATGATTGATCTCTGATCTTGTTGTTTCCGCTGCTATAATTTTTTGTCATAATTKCACTGTAAAATTGTTCAGTGATAACAGCGAGGATTTGTTGTTTGAATCAATTGGAAGTAATTTTCAGATCTGAAATTAGTTGCATGAAAAAGTGACAGATGGCCCTTAATACTTAAGTAACAATCTATTCCACTAACTAGGGGAATTAGGGTAGGACCCTAAGGGGAACTAGGAGAAGTATGAAGGACTCTGAAGAAAAACACCTGCTTGAAGATCGGAGGATGAAGGAGATATTGAACCTATCCACGAGGAGCAAAGGTGCTCTCTATGCCATAGGAATCTGCAAGACATTGCCAATGAGTAAGAATGCACCAAAATCTCTAATGAGAGTGCACAGCTTACCTTTGTAACAATTTCCTGAGCATGTTAAAATCTCCATTGAATGTTTGTTTTCACATTTGGGTTTCCAAGGTAAAAATCCGTTGTTCAATGTGGTTAATCGTTGTGTCTAAGGTGTATTTAATTTCTGTGTGAATAGGATTTTTTTTGTTGTTTGCTTCGGCTCTGGATATTCCTATGTGTTTTCCATTCAATAGTGTTGCATAGCAGCAATGTAGAATCAACCATTATCCAATTGCTATGATGGATAGTACAATTAGTTGATTAGCTACAACACCTATTTGCATTGATAATTCACCTACAGTAGAGTTATTAATTACTTTGATAATCAGCTTCAATGCTTGAGGACTGTATTTGCGGGTTACTTACCTACATCCCAATCATTCCATTGCTTGATCTCTGGAATTTGCCTTGAGAGTGTGAGCATCTACTTACTGCTAGTGCGCCTGCACTCCTCAAGCGTAGGAACATGTATGTTTGACTGCCAATCAGCTACAACGATCATTTTATAGGCATTTACCATGACAACTTTTAAACTTCTAATACTCAGCACAATGATAATTTAGCCAATAGATTTTTAACCCAGAAATTTAAATTTGATCTATGCTAAAATTATACCAACTGAGTATATATGCATGCACAGCGGAAAATTAAAAGCCAATCACACACAAAGACACGGTATATACCCTGGAAACCACAATGTGGGGAAAACCAGCTAAGAGAAGAGCTTTATTAGGCTTTCTGAGAGAACTTACCGCAGCAAATATGTAACAAAAAATTCTTACAGTACAACAGAAGTATTTTGCTCAGATTTTGGCCAACAAACCTAGTGATGTTCAGCCCAGCAACCTCCAGTCTGTACGGCCTCCTTCTAGTTGTCTTGTACAGCCTGGTACAGCCTCCTCTGTTGGTTGTACAAATATGTTGTGTGCAGCCCTAAACTGCTGCTACAAATACACCCTGATTCGACCTCTTCTCTCATCCTAATATGCTCAGAAAATGGTTGTTATGTTGTTGTTTATGGCTCTGAGGCTGTCCTCTTTCAGCTACACAGTGCGGCCTCTGAATGGCTTTAGCTGCCCTAGTTCAGATCAAAACTCACCCTCTTCAGCAGCTCAACCTGTAGCTTCTCTCAGCCTAGCTCCCTCTCTTCTCTTGTTCATCCAAATGACAGAATGAGGTGCCCAACACCCTCAGCCTCCTTTATACCCAACCTTCCCCATTTGTTGCCTTGGGATTCATGCAGAGCAAGGACTCCAACGGTCCAGATTGAGGCGCCTCCTCTCTCTGGACCCCACACAGCACTAAGGAAGTGCACCTCACTAGACAAGGCCCCACCCGGCACTAAGGCTGAGCGCCCTACTTGACAGGGCCCCACAATCCACTCAGAAACAAATTTTTGGCTAAGTTTCCTAAGTTAAATTTAGACTAATAAAAGTTCAATTGTCCTAGGTAAGTTTAATGTCCTATGCATGCCTTGGACACTAGGCAACTGTATGGACACCTTCTGCTGCTATAGTTTTAACTTTTAACACTCTCTCTTAGAGAGGAAGGTGTTTTGCACGACCCCCAACTTGTCCCTGAAGTAGACAAATTTTCCTTTCACCAAAAGCTTCGTGAGTATGTCTGCAATTTGCTCACTGGTTGCAACATACTGTAGCTTTACTGAACCTTTATGCACGCAGTCTCAAATGAAGTGGTACCTTATCTCAATGACTTTGGACCTATCATGAAACACAGGATTTTCAGAGAGCTTGATGCAGCTTTGATTATCACAATGAATCATTGTTGTGTCCAACACTCGATCAAACATGCCCATGAGTAGCTTCCGAAGCCAAATGGCCTCACATGATGCCAAGTTGGCTGCCATATATTCAGCCTCTACAGAACTCAAGGCAACTGATTTATGCTTCCTGCTGAACCAAGAAATAGCCCCTGAACCCAAGCTGAAACAACAACCCGATATGCTCTTCCTTTCTATATTGTTGCCTGCCCAATCTACATTTGAATAACCCACAAGCTTCACTCCACCCCCCTGGATATAGTTCAATCCAAACTTGATTGTCCCACGCAGAGACCTCAACACATGTTGTGTTGCCACCCGTTGTACAAGCTTAGGCTCTACCATGAATTGACTGAGTGTATTGACAGCAAAACACAAATATGGTCTAGTGTTAACCAGATACATAAGAGAGCCAATGAGTTGCCTATAATGAGTTGGATCCACTCCCTCTGACTTGGAAGCATCTATCTTCTTCCAATTGATAACCATGGGTGTTGCCAAAGGCCTGCAATCCTACATGGCAAACCGCTTCAGGATCTCCACAGCATATTTCCCTTGCCCAAGGAAAATCTGCCCATCCTTCTGCCACACCTCCAAACCAAGAAAATAATGCATCAGCCCCAAGTCCTTCGTCTCAAACTCAGTAGCAAGATCTCTTTGCAATCCACTATGAGCTTCTCCAACGCCCTATCAAGAATAAGTCATCCACATATAGCACAAGAATGAGTGGCTCACCCCCAACCAAGATGTAGTAGAGGTTGGAGTTAGCCCCACTCTTGGTGAAGCCCATCCCAAGCAAATAGCTATTAATTCTGGAGTACCACGCACGTGGTACCTGCTTGAGCCCATATAGCGCTCTCTTCAACCTGCAAACATGAGATGCCCTGTCATGCACCTCAAAACCCTCTAGCTGCTCAATATAAATCTCCTCCTCTATCACTCCATTAAGAAACGTTGTCTTGACATCCATCTGGTGGATCTTCCACCTAAACTCAGTTGCAATGGATATCACGGCCCTGATAGAAGAATATCTCACCACGAGTGCAAATGTCTCACTGAAATCAATGCCCTCCCTTTGTGAGAAGCCCTTAGCCACAAAGCGGGCTTTGAACTTGTCCACATTGCCATCAGCAACGTGTTTGATCTTATAGATCCATTTAGAGCCAACCATTGATTTCCCCTCTAGTCGAGGCACAACCTCCCACACATCATTCTTCATGATGGAAGAATACTCCTCCATCATGGCATCTCTCCACACCTACTACTCAGATGCCTCTTCAAAACTGGAAGGCTCTGCCTCTATCAACTTGCTCATAAGAGCCATGTAACTGGAAAACCTATGTGGCACCTTGCTCTCCCTGATTGATGTCTTGGAAGCATCCACCTGCTCCTGAGCCTCTCTCAATGAGCGCTCATCCCACTTAGGCCTCCTACTAGAGGACTCAACCGAAATAAATTGAGCATCCTGCTCTTCCTCATGTTGCTGACGCTTCTCACCCTACTCACTCTGTTGTTATTTCCCAACCTGTACAGAAGTTTGGGGACCTGTAGTCTATAATGGTTGTCTAGCCTCCTCCATAGGAGCACTCTGCTCCTGACTCTACTCATCAATTGGCATCTTTCCACGGGACTTCCTGAAAGCCATGTCCTCCTCAAATCTCACGTCCCTCCTAACCATTGTCCTCTTGAGTGCAAGAATGTAGACCCTATATGCCTTGGAGGTCTCGCTGTAACCAACAAGGATGCCCTTCTCTGCAGTAGGCTCGAGCTTGGTCCTCCTCTGTCAGAACAGGGCAGTAGACGAAGCAACCAAAATGCGTACGTGACCAATCTCTGGTCTCTTCCCCGTGAAGGCCTCCTCAAGGGTCATCCTCCCCAATACCTTATGCAAACTCATGTTCTGCAGATAGATAGCAATGTTGCATGCCTCAACCCATAGAAACATGGGCAAGTCCCGATCATGCAGCAGAGCCTTTGTTGCCCCAACTATCGATATGTTCTTCCTCTTTGAGACTCCATTTTGTTGCGGGTTATATGGCACAGTCAGCTCCCTCTTAATCCCGAAATCTGCACAGAACTCCCTGAAGGCACTCGAGGTATACTCACCTCAGTTGTTTGATCTGAGTACCTTGATCTTGTTGCCTGTCTGGTTCTACACAAGAGCTTTAAACTCTTGAAACCAACTGAAGACCTCATCCTTGGTCTGTTAAATTTTGAGCTTGATTTCTTATGCGGATTATTTCTTTAAATTCTTCAACACTTTGATTCTAGCTTAATATATTTCAACAATATAGAATCATAATTGAATAGCAATAACCATCCAGATACATAAGCATGCACATCCACAACACATATACCCTGGGGAAACCCTGTACAGGGAGAAAAACCCCAGCAAACGATATTCCTTTATTGCATTAATAATGTAAGATCACTTACAAACATCCACCATGAAAACTCTGCTCTTAAAGAGATTGTCAAGTTGACTCTGACCTGAAAGAGACCTATGAGACCTTGTTGATGTAGATGTATCCCAGTTGCTTTCACACACTGAGATATATCAGCTCTGATATGGGTTGTTGAGACTGCCTCTAATTGACTGATACGTGCCTCTAATTATGTTGTCTCTATATGTTGATATGCAGCACTGATATGCGCCTCTATTATGCTGATCTACAGCATTGATATGCGCCTCTGATATGTTGATATGCAGCACTGATATGCACCTTTATTATGCTAATCTACAGCACAAATCTGCACCTTGATATGCTGATATGCACCTTTATTATGTTGATCTACAGCACAAATATGTGCCTTTATTATGCTGATCTACAGCATAGATATGCGCCTCTGATACAGATATGCGCATCTAATATGCTGATATGATGCCTCTGTATGTTGATATGCAGCATTGATATGCCGCCTCTGTATGTGCCTCTACAACATTGATATGTTGCCTTTGATATGTTGATATGCAGCACCGATATGCTACCTTTGTCTCACTGATATGCGCCTCTATATGCCTCACCCTTGACCTACATAGAACTGTATAGAAGAGAGGGGTCGACCTCTATTTATAAAGGATTGAAGAGGAGAGGGCTTGAAATAGAGGTGTGAAAGCATGCTTGACTTAACTCAACATTACACTTTAGTTCGAAAATAGAACTAGACTTGAGACTTCAGTTACAACTTAGCATTACACTTTAGTTCGAAAATAGAACTAGACTTGAGACTTCAGTTACAACTCAACATTACACTTTAGTTCGAAAATAGAACTAGACTTGAGACTTCAATTACAACTCATCATTACACTCTAGTTCGAAAATAGAACTAGACTTGAGACTTCAGTTACAACTCGACTCTTTACAAGGCAATTCGAATTTCTCTTCATGTTGGATAACGTTACACGTGCCACCGCACTAGATCAATACATTTATATCATTTGCAATATTAGGAATATCGTTTGTTTCTAGCTCATAGGAATTTTATATTCAACCTAACTTTTGTTGGATGCCTTGACTTTTGCTCATGGCTCACAAGGCTTGACTAGCCTCACAGAGGTTGTACATTCCCCCTAACTTTTGCACAAGACTGTCTATGCTCACAGAGGTTGTACGTTCTCCCTGACTTTTGCATTAGACTTACATAGCATCTCGTTTGTCCTGACTTTTGGCTTGACTCACAAAGGTTGTACGTTCCCCCTGGCTTTTGTCAATACCTCACAAGACTGGTTGATTCTCCAAAACTCCCTAGCTAGCCTCAGGGTGGCCCATATGGCCTCTCATTGGAGAATGACTGTCGATGCTGCCAAATTTAACACTCCCTCTCAACGAGGGAGTCATTCTCCGCCACACCAAGCTTGCCTCTCACCTGCACAAACTGTCTCAAGGTCAGAGGCTTGGTCAGGATATCAGCTACCTGCTCGCTCGTGGCTATGTACTGTAACTTTACAGTTTTTCTCTGGACCAAGTCTCGAATGTAGTGGTACTTCATGTCAATATGTTTTGACCTGTCGTGAAATACTGGGTTCTCTGTCAGTTTTATGCAACTTTGATTGTCACAGTAAACCACCGTCATCTCGAGCTTGTCACCAAACAACCCAAAAACCAATTTTCTGAGCCATATTGCTTCCTTTCTAGCATCACTTGCTGCAATGTACTCAGCCTTTGTTGTACTCTGTGCAATGAACCCATGTTTCCTGCTTGACCAAGAGATCATAGCAGATCCTAAACTGAAGCAATATCTGGAAGTACTCTTCCGATCCACTGGGCTTCCTACCCAGTCAGCCTCTGCATACCTATGTAGAAATAAACCACCATTGGATGTATATCTCAGACCATAGGTAATGGTCCCTCTAAGATATCTCAAGATGTGCTTTGTTGTCGCCTAGTGTCTCTATCTCGGTTCAGTCATGAAATGACTCATTACAATCACTGCACAACATATATCTGGCCCGGTGTGGATCATGTACATCAATGATCCAATCAACTGCCT
>JASDQU010102478.1:483649-501198 GCA_032191745.1 Picea mariana
GCAGCTTCCTCAGGTTGGTAACCATCGGAGTAGACATGGATTTGCAATCCATCATACCAAACCTCTTTAGTACATCCACTGTGTATTTTCCTTGTGCCAGAAATATCTCGCCCTGTCTTTGCCACACTTCCAATCCTAGGAAGTAATGCATCAAGCCTAAGTCTTTCATCTCGAAATCTGAGGTTAGTTCCCTCTTACAACAAGCCATTAGCCCTTCATCTCATGTTAGAAAGAGATCATCAGCATACAGGATTAGTATAACAAGTTGGTTACCTCTTACATTGAGGTACAGATTTGCATCAGCATCACTTTTCTGAAAGCCCAGGCTTTTAAGAAAGCCATCAACCCTGTCATACCAAACTCCGAGAGCCTGCTTAAAACCATACAATGCCTTCCTTAGCTTGCATACATGAGTGCCTTTGTTATGCAGTACAAAACCATCTGGTTGTTCCACAAAGACCTCATGTTCAATCTTTCCATTCAAAAATTTTGTTTTTACATCCATCTGATGTAGCTTCCAACCAAGAACTGAAGCTAATGCAATAATAGTTCGAATGGAGGTATACCTGGCTACAGGGGCAAAAGTTTCTTCATAGTCGATTCCTTCTTTTTGAGTGAAGCCTCTGGCTACAAATCTTACTTTGAACTTTTCCACACTCCCATCAGTTGCATGTTTGATCTTATAGATCCATTTGGAAGAAACCAATGATTTGTCCTTTGGCCTCGGCACAATGTCCCAAACATTGTTCTTTAAAATTGACCAGTATTCCTCAAGCATGGCAACCTTCCATACTTGTAATTTATCTGCTTCTTTAAATGAAAAAGGTTCGACATCACTGACGCTGCTCATCAATGCAACATAGCCTCCAAACTTGTGAGGCCTCTTACTTTCCCTAAAAGTTCCTTTCGGAGCAGTTATCTTTTCTGCTTCCTGCATTGTTTCTTTAAGCCACCCTGGCTTCCTTTTGGATGGAGGTTCTTCAAGAGTTCTTTCTAACTCTTCAGCAGGTTCTAGAGGCTCATTACTTGGCCCTTCATGAGGTTCCTCCCTCTGATCATCTGACTCTTCATTTTCAGAAGAGGGTGAAGCTAGCTGAACTGCTTCTGATTCCTGCTAAAGCTCTCTAGTTCTCTTGAATGCGGCTTCCTCATGGAAAGTCACACCTCTGCTTACCTTTATCTTTCTCTGACCTGGTACATATATCCTATAAGCCTTGGAGTTCTCACTATACCCCACAAAAACCCCTTTCTTTCCTGAGGGTTCCATCTTTGTCCTCTTTTCCTTAGGGACATGAATATACACTGGACACCCAAATATCCTTAGATGCCCTACTTCAGGTTTGATCCCTGAGAAGACCTCTTCAGGAGTCTTGTCCTTCAAGACAGCATGTGGACACCTGTTCTAAATATACACGGCAGTAGAGGTAGCTTCTGCCCATAAAGAATTTGGCAGATCCTAGTCAAACATTCATTGCTTTCGCTGCCTCACAAATTGTCATGTTTTTCCTCTCAACAACTCCATTTTGTTGAGGGTTATATGGCACGGTCAACTGTCTCTTGATTCATGTTGACTTGCAGAAATCCTCAAACTAGAGAGATTCAAACTCTCCTACATTGTTTGTTCTAAGGGTTCTGATGTGTTTCCCTTTCTGCTTTTCAATAAAGGCTTTATACTCTTTGAATTTATCAAATGTGTCACTTTTAGCTTTAGGGAAATATATCTAACATTTTCTTGAGTAATCATCAATAAAAATGACATAATACAAACAACCACTAAGTAAGGGAGATGACATGGGACCACATACATCAGAATGAACCAGATCTAAGATGCCATGAGCTCTGTTGTCACTACTAGGAAATGTTTTCTTTATATTTTTACCTAGCATGCATCCTTTACAAATTTCATTTTTACTAAGGGAAATGGAGGGCATGCCACATACCATGTTTTGCAGATCTGGAAGTGCTTTGTAATGAAGATAACCAAGTCTTCTGTGCCACAATTCGCTGGAGCTGGTCGCATCATGAGCCAATGCCTGAACTGACTGTCCTGTCACGACGTACAGTCCTCCTCTACCTATCCCAATGGGTTATGTTGTACTCAAATGTCATCTGCCTATCCCAATGGGTTATGTTGTACTAAAATGGCTATCTTTAGCCCACAGTAGTGCCTTCCTGTCCTTGAAGATTACCCAATATCCCTCGTCCTCAAGGGTTGCAACTGATAGAAGATTTTTCTTGAGCCCTGGAACATATAATACTTCATCAACATGAAGTCTAGCCCCAGATTCCAATCTGAAGGAGATAGAGCCTACTCCCTCTATCTTGTAACATTTGTCATCCCCAAGCTCAACCTGCTCTGTAAAAGATTTTGTCTTGAAATCTGAGAGGATCTCCTTGTACCATGTCATGTGCTTTGATGCACCACTGTCTACTAACCAAGTTTTCAGCCCCGTGAAAACTGGACTGGATAAGGCAGAAACTAGGTAATATTATTTTATATTTTCTTTCTCATTAGAAGGACTTTTTTGTTTTCTTTTGCATTCATCATCCTCAGCAGTTGAGGCATGATGTTTCCCTTTCCTTGGATATTTCTTTCTAAACCAACAGTGTTTAGCAAAATGACCCAACTTATTACAACTAAATCATTTAATCTTAGATGTATCAATACTCTTGTCTTTGAACGTACCTTTGGTGTTTGGCTTCCTCTGAGAGCCTTTCTGAAAACTACCTTTCTTCTTTCNAAATGATTTAATCTTAGATGTATCAATACTCTTGTCTTTGAACGTACCTTTGGTGTCTGGCTTCCTCTGAGAGCCTTTCTGGAAACTGCCTTTCTTCTTTCCCTTGAATCTTGATACTAATGTTGAATGCTCTTCTTTGGTTGGCTCGCTCCTAGTAGCAGTGCGACTCTCCTCCTGGAGGCAATCATGCCATAACCTCTCAAACCTGGGTTGAATCTCTCTCCCACTTACACTGGATAAGAAGGTATCACATGAAGAAGGAAGACCATCAAATATGGACTGCACTAAATCATCATCATCCACTGTGACCTCTATGACCAAAAGCTAATCTCTGATCTAGGCTATCCTGGAACAGAAAGATGCTACTGATTGACCTTTCTCCATCTTCAAATACTTAAGCTTGTGCTTAAGTGTCCTTTTTTGACTTGGATCCTGTTTCTCATATAGATTCACCAAGGTATCCATACAGTCCTTGGTAGTCATTAACGAAGTCATTGTTGGCATTATATTGTCTTTGACTGAGTCAAAGATGATTCGCTTGGCCTTTGCTTGACTCTTCCTAAAGGTCGCTCTTCCTGCATTAGTAGTGGGTCCACCCCCACTGTGGTCATATACTGCTCGATATCATGCTCCTACAAGATATTTGTTATCTAGAGCTTCCACACATTGAAGTTGGAAGCTCCTTCAAGCCTATCCTCGACCCTGACTGAAATGGAGGATGTCATAGACCTCACACTGGAAATTTAATCAATCTTGCTTGGATCTGTGTGTACCTGTTGCTGCACTTCAACAAGCTTAGCACACCCTAACCTCTGATACCATGTTAAATTTTGAGCTTGATTTCTTATGCGAATTATTTCTTTAAATTCTTCAACACTTTGATTCCAGTTTAATATATTTCAACAATATAGAATCATAATTGAATATCAATAACCATGCAGATACATAAGCATGCACATCAACAACACATATACCTTGGGGGAAACCCTGTACAGGGAGAAAAACCCCAGCAAACGATATTCCTTTATTGCATTAATAATGTAAGATCACTTACAAACATCCACCATGAAAACTCTACTCTTAAAAAGCTTGCCAAGTTGACTCTAACCTGACAGAGACCTTGTTGATGTAGATCTATCCTAGTTGCTTTCAAACACTGAGATATATCAGCTCTGATATGGGCTGTTGAGAATGCCTCTAATTCACTGATATAGGTTGTTGAGAATGCCTCTAATTCACTGATATGTGCCTCTAATTATGCTGTCTCTATATGTTGATATGCGCCTCTATTATGCTGATCTACAGCACTGATATGCGCCTCTGATATGCTGATATGAAGCAGTCATATGCGCCTTTATTATGTTGATCTACAGCACAGATCTGCACCTCTGGTATGCTGATATGCAGCACTGATATGCGCCTTTATTATGTTGATCTATAGCACAAATATGCGCCTTTATTATGCTGATCTACAGCACAGATATGTGCCTCTGATATGCAGCACTTATATGTTGCCTCTGTATGTTGATATGCTGCCTCTCTATGTGCCTCTACAGCACTGATATGTTGCCTTTGTCTCATTGATATGCGGCTCTATATGCCTCACCCTTGACCTGCATAGAACTGTATAGAAGAGAGGGGTCGACCTTTGCTTATAAAGGAGTGAAGAGGAGAAGAGGAGAGGGCTCGAAATAGAGGTGTGAAAGCATGCTTTACTTAACTCAGCATTACACTTCAGTTCGAAAATAGAACTAGACTTGAGACTTTAGTTACAACTCAGCATTACACTTTAGTTAGAAAATAGAACTAGACTTGAGACTTCAGTTACAACTCAACATTACACTTTAGTTCGAAAATAGAACTAGACTTGAGACTTCAGTTACAACTCAACGCTTTACAAGGCAATTCGAATTTCTCTTCATGGTGGATAACGTTACACGTGCCAACGCACTAGATCAATACATTTATATCATTTGCAATAATAGGAATATCGTTTGTTTCTAGCTCATAGGAATTTTATATTCAACCTAACTTTTGCTAGATGCCTTGACTTTTGCTCATGGCTCACAAGGCTTGACTAAGCTCACAGAGGTTATACGTTTCCCCTGACTTTTGCACTAGTCTGTCTATGCTCACAGAGGTTGTACGTTCCCCCTAAATTTTGCACTAGACTGTCTATGCTCATAGAGGTTGTACGTTCCCCCTGACTTTTGCATTAGACTTACATAGCGTCTCGTTTATCCTGACTTTTGGTTTGACTCACGGAGGTTGTACGTTCCCCCTGGCTTTTGTAAATACCTCACAAGACTGGTTGATTCTCCAAATCTCCATGGCTAGCATCAAGGTGGCCCATATGGCCTCTCATTGGAAAATGATTGCCGATGCTGCCAAATTTAACATGGTCTTCATAAAATAGATTTCCTAGAATATTCGTCGATAAAGGAGACATAGTTGTTGAACCCTCCAATAGACACCACTGACATGGACCCATAGACATATGAATGGATCAAGTCCAAAATTCCTTTAGACCTGCTGTCACTGCGAGGAAAAACTGTCTTGGTGTATTTGCCCATAGAACACCCCTTGCACACACCATGTTGGTCAGAACTAAACTTTGGAAGCCTAGTCACGGCCTCTTGAGCACCTTGAGTGCTCCATGATGTAAATGAGCCATCCTCCTATGCCAAAGCTCCCCCAAATCTCATCCACTGTTGCAGCTACTAACCAATGCACAGGCTAGTTCAAACTGCAGCTTGTACAGTTTGTCCTTCCTTACTCCCAACACTTTCCCCATGCTAGCGTTGGAGTCCTTTGGATGTATGAATACTCTGCCATCCCGAAAAGTGACCACATATCTCTTATCTTCTAACGCTGAAACAAAAATCAAATTTTTAGTCAAACCGGGAACAAACAAAACATCATTAATTGACAAAGGCTTACCAGACTTCCTCTGAAACCTCGCAATCCCACTACCTGGTGGCCTGTACTTGGCATTATCTCCAAGCACAATGTTGAAGATGGCATTGTACTCCCTCAACCTACTGAAGTACTCACGCACCCCTATCATGTGGCATGAAGCACCACTGTCAATGTACCACTTCCCAATGACCATGGAGGTGGATAGGCATGCTAGGAGTGAAAATTCATCCTCAAATTTGGCTGCAAATGCATCCATATCAGTTGTTCCAACCATTTGCTTCATGGGTTTGCCCTTCTTCTTGTTGGGATGTTGGCTGGAAAAATGCCCAAGCTGATGGAAAGCAAAGCATTTAACTTTGCTAGTGTCAAACTTCTTCTTGTTGCCTTGTTTTGAAGAAATTCCTTCAGTTGAACTCTTCTTGTTCTTCCCCTTGCTCTTTGATGCCAAAGCAAGGTTCTCTTCATCTTCAGATTTATTTTTCTGTTCTCCACGTTGAGACCCCTCCCAGATCTCTTCCTGAGTAAAGTCATCCCACAACTTATCCCAAGTGGGCATTTACTCACGGCCCACTACACATTTGACAAACACATCCCACTGTTTGCCAAAGCCATTCAAGGCAATGCGTACCATCTCTTCTTCAGGAACAATATCTCCCACTGTTGCTAGCTCATCTCTGACTTGTGTGAGCCTAGTGAGGCAGGATGTCACTCCTTCACCCCTTGCAATCTTGGTGGCATGCAACTTGTCCCTGAGAGCCATCTTCCAATTCTGGTTGTCACTCTGATACAGCTTGGTCAACTCTTCCCACATATCTTTTGATGTTTTCTTCTCAGCTAGATGTGGAATCAGGTGGTCCTTGACACCATCCAACAGAATCCTCTGTGCCCTGGCTTCTTTCACCTCATGGAGGTCCAAGGCGATAGGATCATGGAATGGTACAAGGACTGTTGTGTTGACAAAAGCCCACAGCTTGCTCTCCTTGAGCACAGCTGTAATTCTGACTTTCCACTAAAGATAGTTTGAGGCCCCCTCAAGCCTATCCTCATACCTCACACTGGTAGTAGCCATGAAAACTTTGATTCTAGGCTGTTGGAACCTTCAAAAAATCTGCAAAAAATTTCCTGAGACTCGAACCTGTGACCTGTGTGCTAATCAGAGGCACAACTCGTATACCATGTTAAACTTCTAATACCCAACATAACGATAATTTAGCCAATAGATTTTTAACATAGAAATTTAATTTCAAACTCAGAAATTTAAATCTGATCTATGCTAAAATTATACCAGCTGAGTATACATGTATGCACAGCAGAAAATTAAAAGCCAATCACACACAATGACACAGTATATACCCTGGAAACCCCAGTGAGGGGAAAACTGGATAAGAGGGGAGATTTATTAAGCTTTCTGAGAGAAGTTACAGCAGCAAATATGTAACAGAAAATTCTTACAATACAGCAGAGGAATTTTGCTCAGATTTGGGTCGGCAAACCTAGTGTTGTTCATCCCAGCAACCTCCAGCCTGTACGGCCTACTTTTGGCTGTCTTGTACGGCCTGGTACAGCCTCTTCTGTTGGTTGTACAAATATGTTGTGTGCAGCCCTAAACTGCTGCTCCAAAAACACTCTGATTCGGCCTCTTCTCTCAGCCTAATATGCTCAGAAAACGGTTGTTCTGTTGTTGTTGTTTATGGCTCTGAGGCTGTCCTCTTTCTGCTACACAGTACGGCCTCTGAATGGCATCTACTAGTTGCCCTAGTTCAGCTCAGAACTCACCCTCTTCAGCAGCTCAACCTGTAGCTTCTCTCAGCCTAGCTCCCTCTCTTTTCTTGCTCATCCAAATGACAGAATGAGGTGCCCAACACCCTCAGCCTCCTCTATACCCAGCCTTCCCCATTTGCTGCCTTGGGATTCACACCCAGCAAGAACTCCAACGGTCCAGATTGAGGCACCTCCTCTCTTTGGACCCCACATGGGACTAAGGAAGTGTGCCTCACTAGGCAGGGCCCCACCCAGCACTAAGGTTGAGCACCCTGTTATCCCCTAGTTTAGGGATAACTAAGAAGATTATGTCTCGAGGCCCAAAGTCCTAGACATAGAGTACCGAGAGCTAGATCAACTTAAGCATGGCCCTGGAGGGCCCATCTTTTCTTTTCTTCAGTGCCTCCACCTTGTCAGCAGCAGCAGCATCCATCACCTCAACCTAGTCCTGTAGCAGAGATGGATCTTGCTCCATGAGGTAATGAGTCCGGGTATCGTGGTATGTGTCACTCTAATCTTCAAAACCTTTGAATATGTGCATTTAGTTCTTTTTGTTTCTAACAGGTGCTTGGATCTTATACTTATCCACTTGACCATGTCTGGGGGGGATGACAGGATGCCCTACTAAGCTTGTGCCCATAGGTTTTGAGTTGCCACTGGGGGGATTCATGAAAAGTCATCGTCCGCTCCCATCATACTTGCCACTTTCCATCTTACTCCCGCTCATCCATCCCATTACACTAGTCCGGGCATTGGGTTGGCCAATTATTTAAGGGTTGCACCTTACCTTGTGGGAACAAGGTGCTAAAGGCCCAGAGGGTAAAAGCAGCTGGCAAAAGATAAAAGCCTAAAAATAAAACCTCGAGATGCTTCGCCCAGGGATCCCCGAGAAAGCAGTAAAAGGATTCTCAGCAAGAAACATAGGGACCCATAAAAAATAGTAAAACAAGACCTAGTCAGAGGATAGGGGGTCTCATCACAAGCCAGCCTATTAGGTCCATGGGCATCTAGCGGTATGACACTACTAGCAACTGGTTACCACACCAGGGTAGTGGCTCTTGGTGGCATAGCCAAGAGAAAGGGGGTCTCATCAAGAGCCATCCTTCTCATTTTCGTGAAAGTGCTTGTGGGTAACATTGCCACCACTGGTCACCACGCCAGAGTAGTGTCCCCTGATTAGCTTCTTGAAAGAAAAAACAATAAAGAATAAAGAATAAAAGGCATGAATGGGCTTGGAAACATTTGCATCCAGGACAGGTGCAGCTCACCCTCTACAGAGGCACCTGTTAAATTTATAAGCAGCTGCAAGAGCCATTCTCCTGGAGGATCGCTAAGACCCTAGACGAGATCTAGGGCCCCCAGTGCACTCCTGGGGTACTTGGTCTAGGACCAAACAGTCAGTGCCATGGCAAAAGACCCTTGTTAGGGCCCCCAGTATACAACTGGGGCTCTTGGTCGAGAACCAAGCAGTAAAGACCCCTGAGAGGGCCCCCAGTATACGACTGGGGTTCTTGGTCTAGGACCAAGCAGTTAAAGCCCCTAGATAAGCCTGGGGCCCCTGGAAATGTCCAGGGTACCCATGCCTGTGGCATGGGTTGATCCTTGGTCTTTGACCTTGGTGGATAAGACCCCAGAAAAAGTTCTAGGGCTACTTGATCCTCGATCAAGTATTTTGTTGGTGTATGACCTTCCTTGAAGAAGGACATGACCACATGAGGGATAAGTCCCATATGCAATGATGATAAAGTAATAAGTTCACCATGAAAAATGAATAAATGAGTATTGCCACCTTGCTAACCCTCCTTTACCTTTACTTGTGTTGTTTTGGGGTTTTTATGTTATTTTTGTTTTAAGGGTTAACTAAGTTTAAATTAAAATATTTATTATACCATGTTTAAATTGTTTAATTTAAAAATGATATTTTAATTATGATTATTTTAATTTAACTTTACCCTTAACCTAAACTATAAATAAAACCCTCCCCCTTTCCTTTCAACTCACTTGTGATCTTATGCTCTCATGCTCCTAAGCCTACAAATCTATCTCCTTGCTGCGGCCCCTCTGCTGGTGTATTGTCTTCTTGTTGCGGCCTCCCTTATTTGTTGTTGTAGAGCCTGTGTGGTGTGACTGCGGCTCCTTTTGAGGGTTATATGTGGTGTGGCCCTCTCTGTGTGGGGTGTATGAGCTGCGGCCTTCCTCTATCTGCTGTCGTGGGAGGTGTATGAGGTGCGGCCTCTGCTGCTGGAAGGTGCGGCCTCTTTGCTGGTGTGTGGCCCTCTTCTTCTCTGCTGTTTTGTGACTGGTACAGCCCCCTTCTCCTCTGTTGTTTCGTGACGGGTACAGCCCCCTTCTCCTCTGTTGTTGTGTGGCTGACAAGTGCAGTCCCCTTTCCTCTTGATGTGTGAAGTGACTGTGATACAGCCCTCCTATTTGCTGTTGTGATGTGACCGTGGGTTTAGCCTTTTTCTCTTCTGCTGTGAGGTGTTACTTTTTATTGAGCCTTGTGGCCTCTCCTAGAGTTACCTTGTGTGAGGGTTTCATTAACTGAATTTCTGAGTGAGGGTTTGGGTACTTGAAACTACTGTTGGGGTTTTTGGTTTTATCCCTATGGCCCTATCTTCTTGGTGGCAAGAAAGTTTGTTCATTTCTTGGCAAGAGATCCATCTCATATGGTGGATCTATGAGCTGAACCTTGTCTGAGCATAATACAAATGGTTCTACATCTCTTGTGGTGGTTGTGACTTCTTCAGAGGTAAGGTTTCAAGAAAAGGTAAGCTACCTACTTATCACTTTCAGATCTGAACTTTGTTTTGACTTCAGTATTGTTTGATCTATCTAGTTTTGTGTATCTGTTATTAGATCTGAACTATATATTGAGTTTACTTTTGTCTCTATAGTTGATTTACTGTTTAAGATCAGATTGGTTTAGATCTGTAGATCTGTGTAATGTTTTGAAGTCCTGCTTTATAGATTTGACTCACTGTCTTGCTTTTATCTATAGTTGTTCACTATTCAAGTAGTGGAGTTTTTGTTTAACTTCTGAACTTTAGATCTGGGTTTTATTTCTGATCATCAGATCTAGTTGCTATAAATCTAAACTACTTCAGATCTCCTAGATCTGTACACTAGTTAAGTGTTTGAGTTTTATTTCTGAACTTTAGATCTAGTTGTTTTATTCACTGAAATTGAAAAGATACTACTGTTTTGCTTTACTGCCCTAATTCTAACAGCACCCACAGGTAAGCCATTGCATTTCCCTACTATCACTGCACCCCTTGCCCAGACATCCCTTATCCACCTCATCCACTAACACAACTTGGATTTGATTTCTCCCGGGAACATCCCACATCCAGTGAACACTAGCCCAATAGGACGCCCTGTCACTTTCTCCAAACTTGGCTTGCAGATTTGTATAATGTCTTTGAGCACTTGACTAGGTAAAAGGGGTTTTATGCACATGTTTAATAAAATTGATGATTAGATGAGATTGACATTGCTATAATCCCTGTGACTTATGAGCCCATGGAGGGCGTATCTGTTGATGTGCAGGATCATACCCGACGAACAGGAACCATAGTGGACAGGTACACATGGGGAGATGATTAGTTCGAACCTCCATGGGGCTGAGAGCCCACCAGATGGATGTTGAGACCCCAGCAGGGGGCAGAGACAAGTCAAAGGGTTTGCACCAGGGAAGAGGAGGACTTTCCACCAGAGGCAGCTGAGCAAACCTGTACTCAGGGGGGTTGTGCCCCCTCCACTGGGACATTGGCCTTGGAAGGCCCATGACATCACCCAGGACATCTCATGACGTCATCCAGCGATATGGGAGTTTTGGGAGGCAGTTGTGGCATATTTGGCACATGTGGCAGCTTCCAGAGGCCCAAGGAGGGCTAACGTTTTGCTCCAGGAGGCCCATGTTGCCCTAAAAAGGGCTAATGTTGCCCTAAAAGGGCAAGACGTCACCTTTATTTGCTTGACTAGGGTTTTAATTATGACATTTAATATAAAACAGTATTATTATGTATTTTGGCCTTGTCGACCTTTTGGTGACCTAAAATTTAATTAAGGTCATTGCTATTGTATAAGTAAGAGAGCTAAACTCTCTTTTATTCATCATCTTTCACTCACACTTGTGTGAGGTCTGAAATTTTTGGCCCCTTTAGGGTTTTTGGCTGAAATTACTAGTGCGCACTTGTTGAAGGAGGCTTTTCTTGGATATTTTCTGCATTTTCTTGGTGGAAGGTTTACAACTAGGGTTTGGCATTGATAATACTTGGTGAATGTAAGTGAATTTCTGCAATCCTTCCTTTGTTTGAATGGTTATGGTATTTTTACTTGCATTTTAATGAAATTTGTTGCATTAAACCCTAGGTAATAAGCACATGTTAGTGTCCTTATTTCAAGTCCATACTAGGTTATGCTAAGAAGCCATTTTATTTGTTGAAGACAAATGCTAGGGCCTTGCCATTGCAACACCCTACCATTCACTCTCCAAGCTAGCAGTTTTTACTTTGCCTTTTGAGCTAAAGAAGGAGGAAGACGCACTAAGGCCTAGGTTTACTACACCTTAGTGAGTCGTCTTCCCCTAGGGTTGATAGGTCGAAGCCTTGCCTTAGCAACACTTCAACCATCATATCCCTCTTGTCTTTGGCCCTAACATCATCATACTATCCCTTCAACTTTTGCAGCTATTTGACTCCATTTTCCCTAATAACGCACTGATCTAAGACCTCCCATGCTTGAGTACCTTGATCACAAACTTCAAACAACCAATACCTTGAACAATTGCTAACATCTTCTAACCCTAGCCTTGATTAACCTACTAACTCTAACGCTGCCATTATCCATTTGAGTTATATTTATACTTTGCAACATTTTAATCCTTTTATGAGCAATTGAAAGATTGGCTAGTCGTTGCTTCAGATGAATGTTGGTATTTGACATTGATGATAAATCATTATTGCTCATTGTGAAGCTTCTTTAGCATTTATTGTGAAGTGATATATTGTAATCATTGCTATTGTACATCATTGATTTGCTTCATCAATATTATCTGTCAATTGTTTTATATTAGAAAGTCCTTGATTATATGAAGTACTAACCAGCAAGCGATCTTGCACATATATAGTTTTCTTGTTGCTTTGTTACAGGCAGGTACACTTCTGGTTATCTTTATCTTTATTGGCTGTTTAGCCGAACCTTCTGATCAGTGGTGACTTGTGAAGGGGAACTTTTACTTGGCCATAAGCCTTTGCCTTCTCAAAACCCCAGGTCACCGGGGACATCTCCCCCGGGCCTACCACCCTAAACAGAAGGAGCTATCCTATCAAGGTGACAGTGGTAGGATAGTCTCCAGTTTCGCCAGTTTGCCTTTCTTTCACCTTCCTTTACTTCCACCTTCCTTTACTTCCAAGTACAAACTGTGAGATAACACACCCTACTTGACAGGGCACCACAATCCACTCAGAAACAAATTTTTGGCTGAATTTCCTAAGTTAAACTTACGCTAATAAAAGTTCAGCTGTCCTAGGTAAGTTTAATGTCCTATGGATGCCTTGGACACTAGGCAACTGCATGGGCACCTTCTGCTGCCATAGTTTTAACAACGACCCCATACACATGTATTTACACTCAGTCTTTTAATTGGGCATTGTGCACTAAGGAGTATACAATCCATTCATCTCCGGCGATACACAGTGCCAATAACCTACGGCCAGAATCGAGCATTAGCATTTGCTCTGTAGTGCTTGTTTGATGTTGAGCATATAGATATACAATACATACAACTGTTTGAATGCTAGGTTTGACACTTCAGTAAACGGAGGCAGAATGTGAATAATTGCTGTGGAGTGCCTTGTCTGTATTTACACAGCAAAGAGAGGTTGATCCATTGCTAACAATCAAAGCAGAATTCACTTGAATTTGTTGCAGGCATTTTTCTCGGTACATACACATACATACATTCAGTTGGTGCATTGTTCATAGAATTGCTTGAATAGATTTTGTGTGGCAAAGAATTGTACAGCAGATTTATAATTGGTGTTGTGAATGCATATTCAAGAACAGAGTATGCATATATCTCTTGCATGATAAGAATGATTGTTTAAGTAGCTTGAGAACAGATTTTGAGGGCTGAGTATGCACGTTCAAAAAAAACAGAGTTGCAGAGTGTAATGTGAATTTAGCATTGAGTCCGAATCTGAGAACAGAGCTTTCATTTCGGTGAATAGCAAACAGAGAACAAAAGCCTTGAAATCGATTCTGAACAGCGTGATGGGAAAGAATTAAATATATTTTCCACATAGATCCTATGTTGGTGAAACATGTGGGCTATCAGTCCCTCGTTTATTGATCAGCAGAGAACTCCCGCTACTACCATATTCTAATATTTGGACTATAATTTTCTTGGATAGAGGCCCACCATAATATAATTATCTTTTTTCTAATAACAAAAACAATTAGAGAAGACTAACATTTAGTAGCAAACATTTATTTCTGGTTCCAAGAAGAAGAAATGTGAAACCACTTTCCTCACCTGATCACTACGAATGAAATTATCAACTGTCAAAAGGCTTATTACCATCGAAATAAAGCAAATTGGCTACTATATCATTCAGTGGAGAACATCTTCTATGTGTGATTCGACAGCTAAAAAAGATTATTCAACAAGAGACAGCTTGACGATTGAAAATTAAAATTGCAATTCTTCCCTAATTTGATCCCCAAGACCTAGGTTATTACTTGTCAAATGGATTCCCTTAAAGGAGAAAATGTTACTTATATTTTTCCTTATATGCAAAGTCACATAGTTGATAGTTCATGTTTGTCCTTGAATTCAGTGACAATGAAATTTTTAATGCAAAGAATAATATGATAAAATTCACTATCTAATTCAACTTAAGAGAATTTAGTAAATTTTGTTATAGCTTTATATATTCAAACAAAAATTAAATTCAAATATTTCTATAACTTCAAATTTAATTCAAAGAAATTACTCAAATTTTATTATAACTCCATATCTTCAAACAAAAGACAAATTCAAATGTTTTTTATAACTTCAAAATAGATCCAAAAATATTTCAAATTAGATGTTTAAGACTGTTTTTATAACTTCAAATAGATCCAAAAATATTTCAAGATAGATGTCTAAGAATGCAAACATATGTTAAAGTATCATCTATGTTAAAAATATGTGTGATTTGTTTTTTTAATTAAAAGAATTTTAAAATATATACAACATCCAAAAACAGTAATCTTAATGATGTTTATCAAAATTTGGAAAAACAACAATTGTCTGGCCAATTTGATTCACCATTAAATTGTGAGTGCTTGGAGAAATTCATTTTTTATAAAGAAAAATGCGGAATGTTGCAATTAAGCTTATACTAAATGCCTACACTAAATATTGCATTATATTGAAGGAATGCTTATARTTGGCAGAGAAAAATTTTGTTGGACAATTTAAAAAAAATCATTGATAATAGTTTTATTTGGCAATTTACATAATTAACAGAAAATAGTTTTGTTGGAGCAATTTGTTAAAAAAAAAAAAAAACTAATCATAGTTTGGTTCGGTAATTTAAAAAAAAATATATCACTTATAATAGTTTTGTTCAGCAATTTAGGTAAAAAAAAATCACCGACAATAGCATAAACCCGTGTCAAACTAGTTGAAAAGATAAAGCTGCTTACCGGATCGTTTGATAACAAATCCAAAGACGCTGGAAAGCCATATGTAACCAAGGTCTGATTCAAATACTTTATACAATGCTCCAAATTGTTCACATGCGCAAATGTATATTCTCTGCAAAAGCATTAAAATAGGCCGAAGATACAGATGCAATTCACCACAGTAGAAAGAGAGAAATAGAGACATTATGTGGAGAAACAGAGGTAAATGTGCTGTGTGTTGAAAATGAGTCAAGAAAACAAATTATTTTGGCCGGGGAACAATGAAAAGTAAGCCACTGCAGGTGGCGAGTTCGAGTCGAAGAAAGTGAAATGCGGTCCAGAAGAGGACGATGTTTACCCTAGACCGTATCCGAGCTCCATTGAAGACTGCAGGGTCAAAAGAGAAGCATTTATTTGTTAAAAAATGTGAAGTTGCACGAAAAGGAAAAATCAAAAAGCTAAAGAGAAATGCAAGTATTAAACATTTGCAAGATTACCCTCAGATCCGCTTCCGTGTCGCTCATTCCCATTCCTTAATTCCAGGGTTTAAGATTCGAAAGAAGTCGCGTGATCGAAACCAGGGGAATGCAGACAAAAGCGGATGTCGGGGATTGCCTGCCACGGGAGCTGAGGATAATGCCTGGTGAGCGGGGAGCCCGGATGATGGAAAAAGGCGAGGCGAATAGAAAATGAGAAAAGCTAGTTCATGGCGCCAGTACAGAAAGCAGGCCAGCCAAAGGGAGTAAAATATTAAAAAAATTAATATTAATTTTTGCAAATTGGAAAGGCGAACGTGTTACTGTAACGTAATAAATAATTAATATTGATTAATGCAAATTTGAAAGGCGCCTCTGACGACCGTGGCACTGGAATGCGCGGTAACATGATCTTGGCGAGGTTCTCACGTGGAACCCTGAGTCCGAAGGCCTCGTGGGCGTGGAGGATGCTTATATCTTTAAATCATTGTTGTCATTTTTCTTTAAAGGAATCTGACAACATAACAATCGCTTAAGTTATTTTTTCTAATTAATTAAATGAATTTTTTTTTATTTTTTATTAAAATTGATATATATTTTATTAGGAGTTCTCTAGGTGTAGGACAGTTGGTGACCGAGTGTACCGTTAAGGTGCTCCGTGATGTTAAAGTCATCGGTTCGAAATCTGCTGGAACAAAAAATCCAACCATGTTTAAAGATTGGTGTGGCTCAGGCCTCCCCAAGTGTTGCAGTTTCTTAACCACAAATTAATCCCACATGTTACAAACAAACTAACAAACAAACCAAAAAATATATATTTTATTTAAATGATTTTATTTTAATTTAATTTATTTTTTATTGTAATAATTCTTTATAATAAAATAGTAGTGAAAGTTATTTCAAGTGATTATGAGAAAGATTTGAAATTTATGGTCGAGTGATGAGCTGGGAGGGGTTCAATTTATGAAATTAGGCTATGTAATATTCGGCAAAAATTTCCTTATAAAAATATTCGGCAATATAAAAATATAACACTAATAATAAAAATATTTCATTATTTATGGTCATAATTGTAACCATAAGAGAATCCTTAAATGATAATATCACAATCTTCATAATAAGATTATGCCCATTTATATGGTAAGGGTATGCCGGGGTAATAAAACTTCCAATTATGATATGAGATAGAGAATAACGAGAAGTCAAAAAGGGGGGCTCAAAGAAGATGTATGATGTCGGGACTTGCATTTCATAGCTATTTTTCATATTGAATAGGGTTTGGGTGTATATAATGTTTGATAAAAAAATAAAAATTCATATTGTGTATTAAGATTATTTGCAAAATGTATTTTAATGGATAGATAAAATTAGGTGAGTTTTAAAGTGAAAATAAATTATAATATAAAAATATTTCTTTATAATAGTAATAGTAGTCATTGTTGAATGTCGTATAGATAACGACCACATGTAAATCATCAAATTCATTTGGTGTAAGAAGGAGAGGAAAGGATATTTTTAAGTCGTAGAAACTATTATAAGATTACATACATATCGTATTCAATTGTTTATTAGTGTGTTTATGTTCATTGTTTATTTATACCTACACAACACGTCCCAGAGAAGAGGAGGGGGAGGTCGTGCAATTATACATATTCATTTCTCAACCAATCAAATATTATGATGGTAGGAAGGTCATTACCTCTATAGACACCCCAATTGGCATAAGGATCATGGTATGTTGGGGACTTATATGTTATCATGGACTAGATTTTGCTACCAATGTGAGATAGCACACAAGAGGTTATCAGATTTTTAAGTCGTAAAAACTATTCCAAAACATCAATGCACGACGTATCATATTCATTAGCACAGTAGATCCACTTAAACCTCACATGGCCATATTCTCACCATGGAGATTACTTGTAACAAAAAGAATTAAACAGAAAAACAATGTCACATAAGACATAATATAAAGACA
>JASDQU010102478.1:536198-555267 GCA_032191745.1 Picea mariana
AACCTTTTACATTTTTCACATGTAAAATGTTGCTCAAATTCTTTTTGTAATTATGAACCTTGATTTCAAATGGAAATGGGTAATTATTATGATTTTAAAACATAATAATTGTTATAATTAGGCTCGGAAAAAAACCGACAATAAGAGCTCATCAAGAATTGATGAAAGAATTTGGAGGACATGAGAACGAAAAAAGAGTCAAAGATTTTGCATAGCACACAATTTGATGAAGGAATTTAAAATTTTAATGGTGCACATTTGAGTGCTAACATTGGCTCCCACTGGGATGGAGGCCTCCTTGTGAGGATCCAAGAACCCACCAGTTTCAGTGGCCTTATCCATTGGGCTATGGAGTCATCTGTGCAACCAACCTCTGCAACATTGCCAAAATGTGCCATTTATTCAAGCAAACTGATGAAAAGCAAATGCTCGGGAAGCGAGCTTATTTCCTACGCTACCCTACTCTAACAAGATCTCCAATTTTCTCGAGTAAATGCAAATTTCCACGACAACCACTCAAGTAACTTCATGACTGGAATAATCCCATCTATGCCATTGATTAATAGATAATAACATAAATATAACATCAATGATAGGAGCTCCTTCAGAGAATCATACTCACCCATAAGTGCCAGTGAAATGATGAAATTTGGAATCTTCAAAGAATTTGAAAGATATGACTCCAATAGAGATGCTACTGGATCTTCAAAACCATGATCATAAACATGTTGATTCAAAAAAGATAACTGCCCATGCATACTTTCCCCTTTGCCTGAAAATAGATGACCTTCACGTTCTTTCGAGAGCAGTTCTTAATCATCAAGAATGACAGTTTCCTCTTCATAAAAATGGTCATATGATAATTGTATAGTAGGACTTAAAGCATCTTGATTATGATCAACTAAAAATATATAGTTAATTATACAATCATCCTTTAATGCATGCTCAAAATGATTCGGGAATTGATCATAAGCATGATGTACATCATGATTCATAGAAAAATATGAAAAAAATTTCAAATGTTGTCCCAAATCTGAATTATACTCACATTTTTCTTGTTGTTCCCGTGCATGCATATTTTCAAGATAAGCCTGATCTTGAATCCTTTTGCAAGTTCAAATGTTCTCCTCGACTTCCTCTGCATCTTCAAACAACTGTCTTATTGATGAGGATTTCCTCTCTCTCAGGAGAAGGACAAGATCTGAATGTTGAGCTGCTACATAGTACACCATGGCATCAATCTCGAAAGGCCAGATCTCCAATGGCATGCTATGATAAAAATTGTAAAATCTCCGGTCGAAGACAGCCAAAGCTTCTTCCTCCCCTCTCCTCAAAACATTAAAATCAGCCAAGTATCGATCACAGGACTTATTCTCACCCTAATACAAAAATGCATTACATAACTCAATCCAAGAATCAAGAGAATCAACTCCCAAACCCTTAAACCACAAAGCAACATCCCCAAACAAGGATTTGGAAAACAACCTCATGGTAACATCTTCATGTATTATCTCAAACTGATCAACAAAGTTCTCAAAGGCTCCCAAATGCCTCTCGGCAACAATACAACCCTCTCCAGAAAATCGAGAAAGATACTCAAAGAAATTAAGAGGGAAAGGATGAAGATGAGATGGTAGTCTTAAAGGCATAAACATTTTCTCTTTGGTTCTAGTTTGGACAACAATGAGTTGAAAATGAGGTTTAACAAGTTGATTCCAAGGCTCAACAACGATAGTAGTAAGTGATAAGATATGAGAAGATAATGAATCAATTTTATCATCCTCATGATTACAAGGCTGAGCATGTTCAGGAAGGATTGAGATATAAACCTCGTTCTTCTCAATAGGCTGAGGTGAGGAGACATGATCAACATATACAACACATGTAGAATGGAGACCTTCTTTTTCCAAAGAGGGATATACAAATGAATGCTTATGGTCATCCACATAGATAAAACAAAGGAGAATTTGTTTTATATGTAAAGGGAAACACATGAACGAGCTGATAAAGAAGAACAAAAGTTCATGGAGAAAACTAATGAACCGATACCTGGTTCTTCCCTTCAGTTTTTTCATCTTTCTGTCAACAGGATCCTTCCTCCAATGGAGTCTTGATCATGGAGTCGCCAGGTAGATGATTATAGTCAATTTCTATGTCCCTCTCTTGTCTACCATCAAGAGTTGGATCTATGTCGTTCTCCCAAGGAAGATCACTTCACACTTCTTTCCCTGGCAATGATGCAAAAAATGTTGGCACGTGGGAGTCACACTCTAAATGCTAGGATTGTAAGCCCAGTACCCATCAAAGTTAAAAATACAGATTTATAAAGTGATGGAAAATGAATGAGGAAAACTCTAAAGCTAATGTCACTCGCAATTTTACTCTATGAAATACATACAAGCAAATGGGGTTTTGAATAACTTCAGTCCAAGTTTAGATATCAAATGAGTAGATGGAAGACTTAAAAGAAGAGTGAATTATGCCTATCATCTACAATAGGTAGTGACACACATGTGAGAATGAAACTTTGAAAACAAGAACCTCGTATAGTAAAAAAAAAGAAATTCTGATAAGTTTGCAAATTTATGGCAATTGATCATCAACTAAAATAAACCACAAGCTAGTCTACTAAAACCTTCAATAGACTGCAACCAGAATCAGATCAGAAATGAGGTGGAAGAAAGATAGACTTCTATTATCCAAAAAAACATCCCAAGTGTTGATACATACAACCAAAGAAAATCATTGATGTCTAATAGTCYACAATATGAGMCTATGTACATTCATTTGAACCCTCTGTCAGACTTACAATAGTGCTTTTTATAGCCTAGATTGTCAGTGACAACACTATAATTCRAATAAAAACCCTAGTATAGTATCCTTGTGCTCTCAAAGTGGCATGGCAACAGGTGGATAACAAAAATAACAAAATGCTAAAAATTAGGCTAATGTTGGCAACGTCCTTAACATCTTTATCATGGTTGATGAAGTGTCCCTTTTGAGCGCATCTTCCTTTGGCAGGTGGCCTCCCGGCTCACAACTGACCCTTAGACAATTGTCATGCATCTATCTAACCACTTGGCAGTTGTTTATTCCTTCAAAACTCCAAAACATGAGTTCGCAGCATTTGTCTGCTCTGACTGTCCATAGATTTCTGGAAATCTCCTTTAACTGTTGACTGTCTACTATGTGCTCTGTTTTCATCTTGACACTTCAGTTTATTTTTGGAGTGTTCTGGAAGCTAATGAAAGGTTTGAGAGGATGTCATGAACTCTCTGTTGATATAAATCTTCAAAATATTTGTAATACATATAGTCAAACTCAATAAAAACCAGTATACTTGCTCTCAGCAGCTGAACACCATCTAGTTTATTTGAAACTGAAATGATACTCTGAAAACCTCTTTATTAAAAGTTATAGCAGGTCCTCTTTTATTGGGTAGGCAAGCATTTAAGAAACTAGCTGGTAATGAACAATCCACCGCATCAAGGTTATCAAATCCTAAGTTAGGCAGTCTTCAACTTTTGCCCATCATATTCATTTTGGTTCTGACAGGTCTTTTGCTTTTAATTACCTTATGCATCTTTGTAACAGTTATTTGGCTTGCCCGTAGATATACCTTTTAGAAACAATCACAGTCCTTCTATTCCGCCTTATTAATAGAAGAGCTTCATATGTATTTGATATCTCAGTAGTGCTCTTGGTACCAGACCATTTCTTAAACATACGTTACATGAACATAATCATGAGAATCAATACCTAGTGCTTCTTGTGCATCTTCCAACTTATGCTCGAAGGATTTAACACTGCCAATATTAAAAGAATACTTATGTTAGTTGCCACCCACAGAGGAGGTTCGTTTGACATGTATCTCTCCATCACTTCTTTCACTTTGAGTAGAATTATTTGGTGAATTTTGAACATAAACTTTAGCTACTGATTTGTTTGAAACCACAATATGATCCACAAGCCCAGGTTCCAGAAGTTTATTTTTTGAATTCCTGAAAACTAATCTGCTTTTGGTCGCGAGGGTTTTTTTCTCCTTAGCTACACAAACTTCATGTTGAGCATGCATCGAGACAAATGGCATTTCAGGGCCGCACTTCTTTTATATGAATTCCTTTGGCGTTCCATTGACCTTCAAAACAACAACTTCTTAATGTTGGGTTAGCCACCGAATGACTATTACTTATGTCTTTCCTCTTCAACTGGGAATGCAGAGGTTTGGAATGGGCACTTGGCATAATATCTAACGACGTTTTGGGTAGTCGAAACTTAATCTCAACATCTGGCAATAAAACTCAAACTCTATTGTCGTTATAAGATTTGACCTTGGATGAGCACTTGAACTGTCTTGGCGCCCTTTTTATTGTTTTTGTGGGTATTTATCCCACATTGATGAAGATTTTTAATTTTATTTTTTATATGTGCCAACGGTGCCAAAAAATTTCGACGCGTTGTGCACAAAGGCTTCCTTGTGGGCTTGGCGCTTGGCACTAAGCTTTGTGTTGCTGACTTAGTATATAGACTTGGATCCCGGTGCTTGGTAGACTTGATGAAATAATTTGAGATTGGGCCTGTAGGCCCAATATTTTTGGCCAAAATAATAAGCCCGAGAAACCAAATGGGCTAAAAAGCCAAAAAGAACCTTTTACATTTTTCACATGTAAAATGTTGCTCAAATTATTTTTTTAATTATGAATCTTGATTTCAAATGGAAATGGGTAATTATTTTGATTTTAAAATATAATAATTGTTATAATTAGGCTTCGGAAAAAAAATAAAAAAAAATAACAATAAATCTCATCAAGAATTGATGAAAGAATTTGGAGGACATGGGAACGACAAAAGAGTCAAAGATTTTGCAAATCTAGCACACAATTTGGTGAAGGAGTGTAAAATTTTAATGTTGCACATTTGAGCACTAACATTAGCTCCAACTAGGATGGAGGCCTCCCTGTGAGGCTGCAAGAACCTACCAATTCCAGTGCCTTATCCGTTGGGATATGGAGTCATCTATGCAACCAACCTCTATAACACTGCCAAAATATGCCACTTATTCAAGCAAATTGATGAAAAGCAAATGCTCGGGAAGCGAGCTTATTTCCTATGCTACCCTACTCTAACCAGATCTCCAATTTGCTCAAGTAAATGCAAATTTCTACAACAGCCACTCAAGTAACTTCATGACTGAAATAATCCCATCTATTCCACTGATTAATAGATAATAACATAAATATAACATCAACGATAGGAGCTCCTTCAGAGAATCATACTCACCCACGAGTTCCAGTGAAATGATGAAATATGGAATCTTCAAAGAATTTGAAAGATATGACTCCAATAGAGATGTTACTAGATCTTCAAAACCATGATCAGAAACATGTTGATTCAGAAAAGATAACTGCCCATGCAAACATTCCCCTTTGCCTGAAAATAGATGACCTTCATATTCTTTCGAGAGCAGTTCTTGATCATCAAGAATGACAATTTCCTCTTCATAAAAATGGTCATATGATAATTGTATAGTAGGATTTAAAGTAGCTTGATTATGATCAGCTAAGAATATATAGTTAATTATACAATCATCCTTTAATGCATGCTCAAAATGATTCGAGAACTGATCATAAGCATGATGTACATCACGATCCATAGAAAAATATGAAAAAATGTCAAATGTTGTCCCGAATCTGAATTATACTCACATTTTTCTTGTTGTTCTTATGCATGGATATTTTCAAGATAAGCCTGATCTCTAATCCTTTTGCAAGGTCAAAAATGTTCTCCTCGACTTCCTATGGCAGTAGTCTCGAAAGGCCGAATCTCCAATGGCATGCTATGATAAAAATTGTAAAATCTCCTATTGAAGACAACCAGAGCTTCTTCCTCCCCTCTCCTCAAAACATTAAAATCAACCAGGTATTGATCAAAGGACTTATTCTTACCCTTATACTTTAAAAATGCATTACATAACTCAATACAAGAATCAAGAGAATCATCTCCCAAACCCTTAAACCACAAAGAAACATCCCCAAACAAGGATTTGGAAAACAACCTCATGGTAACATCTTCATGTACTATCTCAAACTGATCAACAAAGTTCTCAAAGGCTCTCAAATGCCTCTTGACAGTAATACGACCCTCTCCAGAAAATCGAGGAAGATACTCAGAGAAATTAAGAGGGCAAGGATGAAGATGAGATGGTAGTCTTAAAGGTCTAAACATTTTCTCTCTGATTCTAGTTTGGACAACAATGGGCTGAAAATGAGGTTTAACAAGTTGATTGCAAGGCTCAACAATGATAGTAGTAGGTGATAAGATATGAGAAGATAATGAATCAATTTTATCATCCTCATGATTACAAGGCTGAGCATGTTCATGAAGGATTGAGATATAAACCTCGTTCTTCTCAATAGGCTAAGGTGAGGAGACATGATCAACATCTACAACACATGTAGAATGGAGACATTCTTCTTCCAAAGAGGGATATACAAATAAATGCTTATGGTCGTCCGAATAGATAAAACAAAGGACAATTTGTTTTATATGTAAAGGGAAGCACAAGAACGAGTTGATAAAGAAGAACAAAAGTTCATGGAGAAAACTAATGAACTGATACCTGGTTCTTCCCTTTAGTTTTTTCATCTTTTTGTTAGCAGGATCCTTCCTCCAGTGGAATCTTGATCGTGGACTCGCCAGGTAGATGATTATAGTCAATTTCTATGTCCCTGTCTTGTCTACCATCAAGAGCTGGATCTATGTTGTTCTCCCAAGGAAGATCACGTCACACTTCTTTCCCCGGCAACAACGCCAAAAAATTTAGCATGTGGGAGTCACACTCTAACTTTTAGGAGTGTAAGCCCAGTACCCATCAAAGTTTAAAATACAGATTTATAAAGTGATGTCAAATGAATGAGGAAAACTCTAAAGCTAATGTCACTCGCAATTTCACTCTATGAAATACATACAAGCAAATGGGATTTCGAATAACTTCAGTCCAAGTTTAGATATCAAATGTGCAGATGGAAGACTTGAAAGAAGAGTGAATCATGCCTATCATCTACAATAGGTAGTGACACACGTGTGAGAATGAAACTTTGAAAACAAGAACCTCTTATAGTCAAAGAAAAATAAATTCTGATAAGTTTGCAATTTATGACAATTGATCATCAACTGAAATAAACCACAAGCTAGTCTACTAAAACCTTCAATAAACTGCAACCAAAATCATAGCAGAAATGAGATGGAAGAAAGATAGACTTCTATTATCCAAAAAGAAATCCCAAATCTTGATACATACAACCAGAGAAAATCACCGATGTTTAATAGCCTACAATATGAGCCTCTGTACATTCATTCAAACCCTCTGTTAGACTTAGAATAGTGCTTTCTGTTAGACTTAGAATAGTGCTTTTTATAACCTAGATTGTCAATGACAACACTATAATTCGAATAACAACCCTAGTATAGGATCCTTGTGCTCTCAAAGTGGAGTGGCAACATGTGGATACCAAAAATAACAAAACGCTAAAAATTAAGCTAATGTTGGCAACGTCCTTAACATCTTTATCATGGTTGATGAATTGTCCCTTTTGAGTGCATCTTCCTTTTGCATGTGGCCTCCCAGCTCACAACTGACCCTTAGACAATTTTCATGCATCCATCTAACCACCTGGCAGTTGTTCATTGCTTCGAAACTCCAAAATATGAGCTAACATCGCCTGTCTGCTCTGACTGTCCATAGATTTCTGGAAATCTCCTTTAACTGTTGACTGTCTACCATGTGCTATGTTTTCATCTTGACACTTCAGTTTCTTTTTGGAGTGTTCTGGAAGCTGATGAAAGGTTCGAGAGGATGTCATGAACTTTCTGTTGATATAATTCTTCAAAATCTTTGTAATACATATAGTCAAACTCGATAAAAACCAATATACTTGCTCTCAGTAGTTGAACATCATCTCGTTTATTTGAAACTAAAATGATACTCTGAAAACCTCTTTATTAAAAGTTATAGCAGGTCCTCTTTTATTGGGTAGGCAAGCATTTAAGAAACTAGCTTGTTATGAACCGTCTACCACAACAAGGTTATCAAATCCCGAGTTAGCCCGTCTTCAACTTTTGCCCATCATATTCATGTTGGTTCTGAAAGGTCTTTTGCTTTTAATTACCTTATGCATCTCTATAACAATTATTTGGCTTGCCTGTAGATATACCTTTTAGAAACAATCATAGTGATGCTATTCCTCCTCATTAATTGAAGAGATTCATATGCATTTGATATCTCAGTAGTGCTCTTGGTATGAGACCATTTCTGAAACATACGTTACAAGAACATAATCATGAGGATCAATACCCAGCGCTTCTTGTGCATCTTCCAACTTCTACTCGAAGGATTCAACACTGCCAATATTAAAATAATACTTATGTTAGCTGCCACTCACAGAGAAGGTCCGTATGACATGTATTTCTCCATCATTGCTTTCACTTTGAGTAGAATTATTTGGTGAATTTCGAACATAAACTTTAGCTACAGATTTGTTTGAAACCACAATATGACCCAGGTTCCAAAAGTTTATTTTTTGAATTCCTGAAAACTAATCTGCTTTTGGTCGCGAGGACTTTTTTCTCGTCAGCTACACAAACTTCATGTCTAGCATGCATCGAGACAAATGGAATTTCAGCGTCACGCTTCTTTTATATTAATTCCTTTGGCGTTCCATTCATCTTCAAAACAACTACTTCTTAATGCTGGGTTAGCCACCGATTGGATATCACTTCCGTCTTTCCTCATCAACTGGGAACGTAGAGGTTTGGAATGGGCACTTGGCATAATCTCTAACGACTTTCTGGGCAGTCGAAACTTAATCTCAACATCTGGAAATAAAACTCAAACTCTATTGGTGTTATAAGATTTGACCCTGGATGAGCACTTGAACTATCCTGTCGCCCTTTTTATTGTGGGTATTTATCCCACATTGATGAAGATTTTTAATTTTATTTTTTATATGTGCCAAAGGTCCCAAAGTATTTCATTGAGTTGTGCACAAAGGCTTCCTTGTGGGCTTGGCGTTTGAACGTTAGGCTTTGTGTTGTTGACTTATTATGTATACTTGGAAGACTTGATAAAAGAATTTGAGATTGGGCTAGGCCCAATATTTTTGGCCAAAATAATAAGCCCGAGAAACCAAATGGGCTAAAAATCCAAAAATAACTTTTTACATTTTTCACATGTAAAATGTTGCTAAATTATTTTTGGTAATTATGAACTTTGATTTCAAAATGGGCAATTATTATGATTTTAAAACATAATAACAAATAATTGTGAACTTTGATTTCAAATGGAAATGGGCAATTATTATGATTTTAAAACATAATAATTGTTATAATTAGGATTCGAAAAAAACTAACAATAAGAGCTCATCAAAAATTGATGAAATAATTTGGAGGACATGGGAATGACAAAAGATTCAAAGATTTTGCAAATCTAGCACACAATTTGGTGAAAGAATTTTAAATTTTAATGGTGCGCATTTGAGCGCTAATTGTAACCAAATTGTAAATTGAGGACTTGTTACAATGTACATGTTCCTCGTCACTATGAAGAGTGTTTCGAATCTCTTGCAACTCACGAGAATCCATTTGACCTTCAAAATCGTTGTATTCTTCTGTCAGAATGGAGAGAAACCCCCTACTTGTGAATATCTCGGTCATCTTCAAAGGCACCCCCATTTATTTAATCACTTTAAGCCCCCACCACGAGGCATAATCTTCTTCCCTGTTGTCGGAAGTGATTGCAAGACCCCATGCATAATAAGTTCCAAATGTCCCTCTGGGATTATTGACGACCCCCCTTGCACCACCACCCTAGATAAAAAAAAAATTGAAGGACATGGTGGTGGGATTTGATCCACTTATGTGTGCACAAGTCATGAGATCATTTAATATAATCTATTTGGGTGCAACCACATGTTCGGACACTACCTCAAGGTGTCCCTAGGAATCTAGGAATCTAGGAAATCCCTCAAAGGAATTGGACCTTGCCCACTGGTGAAAAACTCCTCACTCCTCACCAATTGGTTCCAACCCCTTTGGGCCTCATTATTAAAAGTAGGATATGTTTAAAAAATTGTGTTCAAGGGTGGCATGAGTGAGGGGGGTCATTTATGACCCTGAGGGAAAACAAGAAATATCCTTTGCATGGGGTATAGGGGTCTCAATGAATAACTAAGAAGAGGCACATGTGCTCCTTCAAGGCATATCTATAGCTCTCAGCTCTAGAATAGAGTATCTGATCATAATTGGCGACTCAAGGATTGTTATTAAAATATTGATCCATCAATCAACCCTAGGAGACACAAAATTGGCTTCCATCATCTCAAGAATCATCAAGGCCTCTCAATCTTTCAACAAGGTCTCATACTTTCATGTCCTCAGAGAGAAAAATGGGGTTGTCAACCACTTAGCAGATGAGGCTACCCATGTACCACGAGGAACCTTGATAAAAAAATGAGGATTCCTATCCCACCCCCATTCCATAAGTTTATGATCCTTCAATTTCACGAGACATGTCACTTAACGTTTATGATGCAAGTGGAATTCCACATGAAGGGACTGAATTTATATGCCTCGAGGCAAGATGAAAGGACAAAGGCCATGGGATATGGTATGAGCTCATTAACAATTGTCTTGTGTTTTATTCCCTCAACATTTATCTCCAGCATGCGAGGTGGGATTATAATAGAATCACTTTGACAAAGTATATGGTTTCAATTTGGTGTTTTTTGGGTCTCCTGATAATTTTTTGGCTTGTGTTGGTCATTGGGTCTATTTGTCGAGGAGAGGTTCAAACATTCTACTCTAATCCGCTTTGGTTTCATTTCTTGTTGGAATTGTGGAGTGCATTTCAAACATGTAAGAACTATGTTTTCCTGACTATTTATTTTGTGGCTTAATCCTCGAGAGGACTTTGTAAGGACACTCTATGGTATGTGTGATCCAGACCTATGAGTGAAATGAAATGAAAACACATATCTATAATATTAACACAAAGACACATTGAATAATAATAGAGATACAATAAAAAATGACTTCTATTAAATAAGAAATATGTTGAAACTGTATAATGCAGACTGAAACAAGCTTGCTAGAATGGTGGTAGCTTATCTTTGAGAAGATATGCGACAGTTACGCTCATTCACAAGAAGATGAGTACAATGAGGCTCCAGAGGAATTTTTACATCAAACATGAATGAAAAAACCCTAGACATCCAAAAACCTAACCCTAGGAGATGAAATGCCCAAAGTCATGTGGACCCCATTGGGGTAAGTTGGTACATCAATTTTCCAGGGTTGTAACTTTTGCATACGATCTCCATTTTAGGAGCACGATAGCCCATTAGAAAGGTCTATCCAAGCATTACACATCATTCCATCACACTTCAACTTTATAGATTGTGTGGCTGTGGTGGGCCCAAAAAACGTTGTTTAGGGCCTCAAAACGGCCCCAGAAGTTTAGGACCCGAAAAGCTAGAAAAAAACTGTCAAGATGAAAACTGAAATTGCCAAGATGAAATATGTCTGTGAGACAGTTGGAATAGGTGGGTGGACACCTATATCCACCTGGATCAATCCTCCCCCCTTAGGAAGCAATGCTCTCCATTGCGTTGAGTTCCCCCATCAAGTGAGGAAATTTTTGCTAAATTTGGCCCCGGGTGAGCCACTTCCCTTGGTGCAGGAGCTACCATGCTTTGTCAACACGATAAAGCCGAAACTTCTGTTAGCGAGTGCCCTTGACTTGTGTGTCCATGATCTGATCAATGTATGCCCGTTCCATGTAGTCAAGGTTGAGCTCTGTCAGTGTCAATTGTTCTGCTACCTCTGAGGTGTCCAATAATGGTGGAAAGTATGGCTAAAGGAGGTCCACATTAAACATTAGGTGCAAGCTAAGGAAGGGGGGAATGTTGAGCTCAAAAGAGTTGTCACCCACATCCTTAGTGATGGTATAAGGTCCATATCAGTGTGGACAAAGCTTTTGATGGGATCATGTAAGGCGTTCTTTTTGCAAGTGCAACCAAACTTTATCTCCCACCTGAAACTTATGCGACACCCGTTGTTGATCATGGCATTGCTTGTACTTGGCATTAGACTTCTGCAAGCCAAGGAAGGGGGGAATTTTGAGATCAAAAAGCATTGCCACCCACATCCTTGGTGATGTTATAAGGTCCATAGCAGTGTGGGTGAAGCTTTCGATGGGGTCCTGTAAGGCGTTCTTTATGCAAGTGCAACCAAACTTTATCTCCCACCTGAAACTTGTGCGACACTCGTTGTTGATCATGGCGCTACTTGTACTTGGCATTAGACTTCTGCAAAATATCCTGAACCTGTTGGCACATGTGTTGGATTCATTCATTGAATCAGGTGTCTTTGTTGGTTTTGGTTTGCGCATGGAACGATTCTGCCTGTGTGGACACAAGGGGTAGTGCAAGATCCATGGGACCCAATGGTTAAAATGCCAACCCCACTTGGAAGGGGTTATGGTCGGTTGAGATATGTATGGCTCTATTGTAACTATGATGAACATAGGGAAGACTCTCATCCCATGTGTGCGGATACTTGGTATTGTACATGCGCAAAATATGCACGATCATCCTATTGATGACCTCTGTTTGGCCATCCGTTTGGGGATGGAAGGCTATGGATTTGGTGAGCTTGGTGTCCAACCGTGACTAGAGGCTCGACCAGAATGTCTTGAGGAACCGATTGTCCTGATCGACGACAATGGTTTCTGGTATCCCAAAATGTACCCATACTCGTTCGAAGAAGAGCTTGGCAGTGGCCTTTACTGTGATGCTCTTCTTGCAGGTGACCATAATCTCCATCTTGGAAAATCGATCAACAACCATGAAAACTCAATCATTTCCCTACTTGGTTGAAGGAAGGCCCGACATGTAGTCCATTGAGATGGATTCCCAGGGCCTGTTAGGAGTAGGAAAAGGGTGTACATGCCTTGTTTCTTAATGGCCGGTTTGGAAATGGTGCACGCCATGTAGAACCTGATATACTTGTTGACATCCCGTCGGAGTTTCGACCAATAGAAATGTCGTTGCAACACTGCCACTGTCTTCTCTACGTTAAAGTGTCCTGTCACTCGATTATAGTGAGCTTCCAAAATCATCTTTGCTTGCTCGCTTGATGGAACACAGAGATGGCCCAGATGGCACAACAACCTGTCCTGCAGATGAAAATCAATGACAACTGTGTTTGTGCCCAACATTTGATAGGTAGTGGCGAAGTTAGGATTTTGCTAATAGAGTTGGGGGCATCTAGAGGTCTCATGTTCGCAGGAGTGTAGCTTCGTGGTTAGTGCGATAACTGGAGGTAAGTTGAGGTAGTCAGCGACGTGGTTGGTGCTCCCTATCTTATACTTGATGTTGAGATGGAACTGATGCAAGTATGCAGACCACTTCTGATGGCAGTCATTCTGTAATTTGCCTTGTGTCTACATGAACTGAAGAGCCTTATGATCAATGTGGATGACTGTCTCCTTCTCGAGAATGTAATGCCTCCACTGACAACAAGCTTCTACAATGGAGTACATGTCTTTGTCATAAGTGGGGTACTTACAAACAATATTTGATAGTGTCTCACTATGATATGCCACGAGATGTCAACGCTGAGTGAGAATTGTGCCCACAAAATAGTTTGAAGCATTTGTCTCAATCTCAAACTACTGCTGCAGGTCGAGTAATTAGAGTACCGGGGTTGAGCACAAGCGCTGCTTCAAATCATCGAACACTTTTTGTTGAGACCGGCCCCACACAAATTTTTCCTTACCATTTCCCCTGGTCACTTGGCTAAGGGCCCATGCAATGTGGGGGAATCCCAACACGAACCTGCAATAGAAATTAGCAAGACCTAAGAAGCTCCGGAGTTTAGTGAGTGTGGTCGGGGCTGGCCAGTCACAGATAACCTAGATTTTTGCTGGATTGACATGCACCCCATGCTCATCCACAATGTAGCCTAGGCACTTGAACTTGTTCATGCCGAAGGAGCATTTTTCCAAATTTTCATATGGCTTGTGTTGTCACAAAGTGTGTAGAACCTACTGAATGTGTTGCAAGTGTTCCACCCAATTCTTGTTGAAGATGAGGATGTCATCCAAATACACTACCACAAAAGAATTGGTGAAAGGCCATAAGATATTGTCCATCATCCTCATGAAAGTTGTTGGGGCATTTTTCAAGCCAAAGGGCATGACCAACCATTCAAAAATACCTTCTTTGGACTTGAAGGCAGTGTTCCATACATCGGTCTGCTCTAGTGGGAGCTGGTGGTATCCAGACTTCAGATCAATCTTACTAAAGTATATGCCCCCCTTGAGTTGGTCAAGGAGATCATCAATTCAGGGAATTGTGTACCAGTTCATGACTGTGATTAGGGCCCAATAACCAATGCAGAGTCGCAAGGACCCGTATTTTTTCTACACAAGCACAATTAAGCTTCCACAATGTGATGAGCTTGGGCGAATGTGCCCCTTTTCAAGCAGCTCTTGGATCTGGCACTTGATTTCCTCATTTTTTGACGGAGAGCAGTGATATACTGGTCCGTTAGGTAGCAGTGCGTTGATGGTCAGATCGATTGAGTGCCTGACCTGACAATGCAGAGGTACCCTAGTGGGTTAGGAGAATATGTCTTTCTATTCTTCCACAACCTTACCCACTTGCTTCTACTGTGTAGAGAGACCTGTCGCGGAGGCCATGGATGTGGCTGCAACCTTTGCTCGCTCTAAGCACGAATCACGAAGAAGACAAACTTCCCAGTCTGAGAGATGACCTTCCTGCATTGTTTGGCATAGATCAAGGAAATGGCGGTAGATGGGACAACCTCTGGTATCATGTATAATTTCATGTCCAAAGTAACAATAACACTACGAGGCCTAGACTCATATACAACATGGTGTTTCCATTAATAAGTCTGGCCAAAAGAACATCAAAAACTTCAAGGGGGGCGACATCACACAATACCTCATGGTGACATTGTTGGTTGATGCGGAGATCGCTCCCTTGGCAGAGCCATCTGATGGTGTACGATTGTGGGTGTGGTGAAGTCGGTAGAGCCTCGCTTGATGACCTCTGCTTAGATGAGGTTCTTCTCACTACCGCTATCAAAGATGAAGTGCAACGGAGTACCCTTCACCCACATCTGTGAATGAAAGAGGTTCTCACCTTCCTCTGGTTCATTAGGTTCGTCGGGTTGAACCTTGGTAGTGTAGCAACCACTGGTCCTAAGGACTGCACCTAAGTGCTAAAGGGTAAAGCTAGGCCACCTCAAGTTTTGGGATGATTATTATTTTGATAAATTAATTTTTTGGGTTAGTTAGAGGGTTGGTTTTACCAAGACAATAGCATGGTTGGGTTGGAAAAATGATATGGAAGAGCGTCCTCCTTGGCTGGTGGCAAACTAATGACATACAAGTGAAATAATAGAAAACAAAGGGAAACAATAAATTACTTAATGAATAATCCGCTGTAATAAGTTCAATACTTAAAATATCATTTCAAGATATTAAACATGTATCAAAAACACAATTTCTCCCACAGGTTGCAATAAAAACAAATCTTCACCGAGCATTAGGTATTTTCACAGGTTGCATATCAATAAAGACAAGTTATACAATAGCCGAAGGAAATGAAATGTACTTTACACAAATCAAAAACTGCATTCAAGATAAGATAAAAACACATGAAGATTTGAACGAAACACTGTCATCAAGAGTATATTCACCAGGTAAAGAGCTTTAATCCATGCATGGAACGGGTCCAACCAGTATGATGTATTGTTATCCTTTCCAAAAAATCGAACCCTCAAAACATACATAAACTGCATATTTATTAGAGTTGCAGAGGCTCTCGTCCATCTGGGATTGAGACTTAACTCTACATTAACAATTGTAGAACGACTAATTAACTTGACTAAAACACTGTCGGATACAACAATGTATGGTTCACACTTGACTTAATAAAAAAGAGTGGTTCTTATCACACACAGAAGACCACTTATTGTGCTTTAAACTAAAAAGAGTCTTGAACTGAAACATTAAAGATTGCCACTAGCAATGAAACTGGACTAATGCATGCGATGGAATGAATTGGGTGGTAGAAAAAGACTAGGAGCGACATAACTGATTTCTGCAATGAGCACTAGCGTGCATGCGCATTGTTTGAGGCCACTAGAGGATAATTGGTTGTATTTGACAACTTTTTCACATTATCTGTTTCACATTATTTGATTTCCTGGAGTCTTCGACATTCCTGTTTTCTTTATGATGGACTGGTCACAGTCTGCTACCATTCTACTTCTCCTCATGACTTTCCCTTGATTATTTGGCTTAACGCCCAGTTTGTTGCCACACACTTCTCTCAGATTAGATGTGATAAAGGTAGGTGATTGCGGAAGTTATCAAAGGCAGTTTGGGTCCAAACCGCTTCGACCCCTGCAATCCACCACAAGTTGCCACATACCTCTCCAACAATACCATGGTTTTAATTGCGGGACCACTCAAGGATGTTAACGTTCAAGCATTTTCTATCCCCGCAATGAAGTTTGGTTGTTGATCTTGTCGCAATCTGTGATCTGGGTAACCTTGCTAATTTAGCACCACTGCTAAAGTTCTACCTGCCCACCATATTAGAACTCCCCTATCTGATTTAGCGATGACATAAATTTCTTAGAGCTTGGGAGATTTTAAATGCTGAGCATGTATATTTCCCGAAGTGACATGGCAGTCTCTCATCACTTCGACACTTCAGAGTTCGAGAGATTTTGAATGCAAAGTTTGTATAACTCCCGAAGTAGTATGGGCCCAAAGTGACGTGGCAGCTTGAAATGGATGCCATGTGTCCTGACGTATGAGTGCCATTTGTCTCAGGTGAATGAGTGCCATGTGTCTTCGACACTTCGGGCTTCGAGAGTTTATGAATGTTGTGCTTGGAAATCCCATGAAGGACGATCTCCCGAATCTGATGTGCCGACCTGATGTTTGATTGCTGACGTGTCATGGAAAGAAGGGTGACATGTGTCACTCAAAATAACATGGATGACAGGCCCAAATATGCCTGAAATGAGTGGCATGTGTCTCAACAAACGAGCTCCACGTGTCAGCGCCAGATGAACACCATGTGTCTTCGACTCTTCGAGGTTTAGAATCTTCTAAGTGCAAAGTATGAACATCTACAGGATGGCTGAACTCGCAGAGTGACGTGGTGACCCAACGTCACATCATCGATGTGTCAGGAAAAGAAAGGGACATGTGTCACTTGGAAATAGTGTGGATGACGTAATTGAAGGGCTTGGGATGAGCGCCACATGTCATGATTGATGAGTGCCATGTGCTTCGAGACCTCCGTGTTTGGGAGTTTCAATGATTTCAGCCTATGCTAAGTTGAAAAAGATCCGTGGAGTGGTAGGGCCCGAAGTGATGTGGCATCCTGACGTCACTTCGGGGCTTCAACTCTTTGTGACTTCGGGATGTAAATCATGGACATATCCCAAAGTAGTACAATCCCGGTTGACGTGGAAGTCTCTTGTCACATCGAGACTTAGAGCTTCAGGAGCTCGGAATGTAAAGCATGGAAAAATCTCGAAGTAACTTTCTCTCGGTTGACATGACAATCTCTCGTCACTTAGGACTTCGAGCTTTGGGAGCTCAATATGTAAAGCATGGATATCTCCCGTATTGACTTTCTCCCAGTTGACGTGGTAGTCTCTCATCACTTCGGGACTTCGGGAGCTCAGAATGTAAAGCATGGAAAACTCCCGAAGTAGTACGGGCCCGGTTGACGTGGCAGTCTCTCGTCACTTCGGGACTTCGGCTCTTTGGGACTTTTGTCTTGTCGTTAATCCTTGCACAACTTTGATGCACAAAAACCATTGATCTGGGTTGTACATGGGATATTCATCGTTGAAAATTGAACCTGTCTCCTTTGCTTGTATTTCAAGCCCGAAATGGACTGCTCTGAATATTGCATTTTGTTGATGGTTTTTCCCGGTGCATACAACATACTTCACTGACATGTTGTAAGCTCAATTAAAGGCAAACAAGATGACAAGTAATTCAAACCAAATCATGATATGTGTTTATCCTTCAATAAAAACAAAAAAACTTTGCGCAAAGAATTAGTCAAACAAGCCAACAAGGAAAACCAAGTTAATGAACAGCTGGGAAACCGACTTTATCAACCAGAAGAGGAAAACTTCGATGAAGGCATAGGGAAATGAGAGAGGAGAGGCAGGGGTGAAGACCTAGGTTACAACATTGACTCCAACCAGGGATATCACTTCCTTGTTGTTGACGATTAAAATCGCAACGATGAATTCAGCCGCAAAGTATTGTTAAAGCCCTATTATTTAAACTATGCTAATAATATAATACTAGTAGGTGGGACCCCCTTGTAGACTCGAGGCTCAAAGATAGACATATCACACATTTTTTTGTTGTTGTTTTGACATTGCTTACACAGTCCTACATGGTTGACAATGCAGTCTTGGTTTCATTTTGACATAGTAACAGGTGGATGATGCATTTTATGGGATGTTTCTGCAATTCAAGGCATTATTTTTTATGTTATGATGGGCATGTATTTACAGTTGCTATGATTTAACCATGTCACGAATCATCGTGATCAACTACCCAACCACATATACAAGAGATATGTTAGTGACATCATAATCAAAAAAAGGAAGAAAACCTATGAAGAAAAATCTTAAAGGAAAGAAAGTTATGTTTGAGTTATGTTAAAAGGTTATATGCAAATGGAAAAGTAAAAGTGATGTTAGTGCTAATCCTAACTATTATACTATGGTTGGTTAGTGGCTATGCGATTTTTATTAGATTTGATTTGGGGGCATATAAAATTGCAATACATATGATATAGCATAAAACTTGGCAAAAGTTAACATATGAATGTTTGGGTGGTGCATTGGGCAAGGGATATCGTCGCAGATTTCAATTGTTTGGGCATTGAATACATGGTTAAATGAATTGGTGAATGTTTGGTTGTCTTGTACTTCA
>JASDQU010102478.1:560329-572512 GCA_032191745.1 Picea mariana
TCGACAGAGCACGATTTTAATCTCCAATTGTTCTTGCTCCTTCAGGCATCTTCTGGGTTGTCAAATTTTTGGTTTATCAGTGGAATGGTGATGGAGTTTTTTGTCGAGTCCCTATCTCATCTTTCTATGATTAAATTGGTTGAAGATTTGCAAATTAGGAATGGGCAATTATATAGTCATGGGCTGTCTTCTTTTCAGTCACTGTGTTTTTATAGTATGGTCTTGATTGGAATTGGAAACACTTGTGTTTTGCTAAGCCCAATCATGGTTATAGCTAATTGTGGAAATGGTGACTGTGTGTAAATGGTTATGTTCGCCTTGCATATATTATTGAATCATCGTGCATATTATAAATGGTTACATCGACATTGATGATGCTTGGGTTTTACGTTGATCGTGGTTTCATTGTAAAATCTTATTGGTTGATATAATGGTGACTATGTGTAATCAGACATGTTTTGGAAGTCTGTTCGTATTGAAAAGGGGACCTGTGTATAAATTAAATTTGGCCCGATTGTGAATTGGTAGACAATGGATGTTATTTTTATAGTGATGCATTATGGGATAGAGGTCGAGCGATATTGCTGTGCGTTTTCTTTAAATTCTTAAAATGAAAGAAAATAAATTAAAGACCAACGTGTTCTTAAACAGATCCGTTGAATGGAAAGTTTGTTTTGGTTATGGGTTATGGTTACACAGACTGTTATGAATTGAGAAATTCTGGGAGATTTAAATATTACAACAAACAATTTGATACACATAAATGTTGGTGTGGTGTTGGTGTTTTTTGGATTGATTATAGTACATAGTTATGATTATTAATTACTTATTTTGTTATATGAACAATATCCATTAAGTTCCCTGCCATTCTCTCACTTTTTCACACATTACAAATCCCCTCACATTCCCAGTTTCATTTTGCACGCCCTGTTCTTAAAATTAAATTATAATTAAATGGAAACTCTTTGTTATAACAATTAAAGGATGACACATAGATGAGTTACAGTTGATCTGTTTTTTCATTACAATACAATTGATTGTTTGTTGATTTGTTGAGCAATAATCATGATCTACTTCGCTCCATTTTATCACTTTTTGCTCAATACAACCCCTCATATATCCCATAACCCTTTTCACCCCCTACTCATTAACAAGTATCAAACGATTTTTATGGATTGGATTGCATAAGTCTGATGTGTTGTTGAGCCAAACTTCGTTTCATATTTAAAAGAGATGTCATGTATGGTTTTTTTAAAGAATCTAGTTGCTAATAAACGTTGCATACAGAAATGAGCTTATTCAGCAGAGGAAGCCATGGTCGGAATAATAGGGGAAGAGGAAATTGGAACAGGGGCCCTAAAAGGCCAATGTTTTCGATACATTTTGATGCAAATTCACAAGAGTTGAACCAACTCTTCCAAGCTGGATTTTTCAACTTGATTGGACAAGGGGTAGTCCAACCTAGGCTAGAAAGGCCTCCCTTCCAACCCCAACATGTCCCTGGCATCCCAGTTTCCCCACATGTCTCATTACAACCTGAAGTCCCTGAAAATGATGGATGGCAAGAGATTGTTCATCCAACAGTCTCCCAACATCATGGTTGGCCCAATTGTCTCTACCTGCTCCTCCTCCACTGGTCAACCCAATTTCTCAAGTTACCCCAGCTCACTCACCTATATAGTCTTCCCATGCAATCAAGAGGCTCAAAATCAAAGCCCACCATGCACATGATAAAGGAAAAGATGTTGTTTCCCCCTCCTCTCCCTCAAGTGATTCTGCCAAATCCGTTTCATCTCGCATGCACTTGAGAGATGATTGCTCTCATGTTATTAGTGAGATCAGGCCTAAAGGCTCCACACAACCTAAGGCTAATTCAGAGAAATCAAAGGGAGACAACAACAACAAAGGGAAAAATGCCTCTCAAAGTGGCAAATATGGTTTTTGAGTATATTTATTTATTGATTGTTGAGAATAGTTGATTGCTGAAGTTTTTGGACAACACACTCTTTTTGGATGTTTTGGATAATATATTTTTTTTTGGACATGGTTTAAAATATCATTGATATTAATTTTCAAATTATGGGAATGATGATGGGAGCCACAAGGAGGGATGTGTTTGATTGATTGATTTGTTGTGTTTATTTTTGTTAAGAAACTAAAGGGACTCACAAGGGTTCCCACCTACTAGTTATTATTTATTAAAGACCCTTATTATTATTATATTAATTCTTCCCCTAAACTAAAAGTTAGTTGAGTTTTAGTTAACTTAACTAAAAGAGGTAGTTTAACTACTTCAACTAATTTTGATTGCTTAAAGGTAAAAATAGAATTAGGAACAAGAGGAGAATAGAAGGAGAAAGAATACTAAGGTCTGCTCTTGAGTTTTATTGAGATAGTTCATTTTTAATTTATTCTTTAATTTATTGAAAGCCTAATTCCCTTTTATGAAAACAGGGTCCTATTGTAGACAATAAGATTCAAGGCTAGACTACATCATTCAGACACTTGTTTTTCAGAGGTGTTGATCTATCTTTGATAGTCTGTGTAGACTTTTGTTGGCACATGGACAGACCCAGGGTTCAACGCTCAAGAGGGCACCAACAAAACCCTAACTACCGGCCCTTTCGACAACACCTGCAAAGCAGATGAAGTCTCACCCGAGGTAGAGGTAGGGGTGGTTGTAGGACTCTAGTGTTTGCAACCTTAGATGGGACACCGATCTTTGATTATAGCACCTTAACAGAGCACTTAGTAGTTATAGTTCGTCAGTATTCACTTCGCAGAGAAAACCCTAATTATAGAGCATCGCAGTATTCAACCAGATCTAACATCTAAAAGCACTTAGCATAAAGAAATAGATCACATCTAACATTCATTTACATTATTAAGAACAAAGCATCAACAGATCTATCTATCATTCATCTATATCAAAGCATCTAAACAAGTAAACACACAAACACATCAATACATCGCACAAAGCATAGAAACACAGGATATACGTGGTTCACCCCCAGCCTGGGGCTACATCCACCAACTCTTCTTCTCTTCTATTATCTTTTGTCAATCAGCTACATGCACAAAGCCACAAAATCCTACTCCGCATAGGACGAGAGATCTACGCACTTCGCTAGATCCTCCTTCCCCGAGCCAGGTTATAGCACAAATCCTTTACACAGTCTCTTACAGTGAGTTGCACTTAGCCTTACAAATCTCATACAACATGCACAAAGCATGTACACTATTACTTGCACTTAGCTCACCGGTCTCTTCCTACATTGCCTAGATATTTATTTATACATTACAAAATGGGCTTAAACATGGGTAAACCCATAGGTCGACATCCCCATACCCATTACATAAGCCCAAAACCCAAAAAGCTCTAAAAAGGGGCCGAGATCCAACGATCTTTGCTTTGACTTGTGCTCCACCTTCGACAGCCTGTCGAATTCCCAAAGTAGGTCAAAATTAACCAAGGATCTCCAAAACTTGGTCAAGGGCCAGCATGCCCCCAACACTCACCTGTGACTCATCCCGAGTCACTCTGGTCTGGGTAGCTCTGCTTCAAAAGCCTTGAGCTTGGCTTGAGCTGCTTCAACCTGTTGCTGTGCCAAGGCCTCCTACTCAGTGAACTCTTGGATAACTGCTTCGTTGACAGGTCCCTCTAAGCACTATTCTGCTGCAGTGACGACTTGCTCCAGTTCTTCTCTTCGGCCTTCAATCTCTATGAATAGTTGGCAAGCTTCATCCTGTATTGGTTGGAGCTTATGATTCACTTCCAGGACTTTGCTCTGAATGGTGTGGGCCTACTGTTGAGCAGTGCGATGTTCCTGGGATCGCTTCATCCTCTCAACAACTGAGAGGGGCTTCAACTACGCCTGTGCTATTTCTGCTGGCTACTTTGCTTCCTGGAGCTGTGACTCTATTGCCTTCAGTTCAGGATCCTCAGTTAGTCACTCATAAGTCTAGGCACTATGATCACTTAGCTGCTTACATTCCATCGTGAATACTTTGATCCTCTCAACTGCGCTATGATCAGTGGCTTCTCTTTAATCTCACTCATCCTGTGGCGTATTGGGCAATGTTCGTAGCTCCAGATCTGCGATTCTCTATTGAAGTTGTCGGATAGCTTTCGCAAGCTGTGCTACTTGATGCTCTACTGGTTCTTTCTCTTTTTGTTCTAAGCCCATCATAGAGCGAAGTGCTCTGCTGATTACTTCTTTGACTCCGAGTTGCTCTACGAGAAACTACTCTTTCTCTTGCTGGATCCGTGCTTTCTCTTCTTCAAACTTTATTTGGAGGACAACCTTCTCCTGCTGCATTCTAACTGCACGTATCCCCTTTGGGAGGTACGTAGTAACTATGGTGTAATCAAAGTCCCTTGGGACACTGTCACGATCTACCGCGCCATCCAAAGGCGGCATGTAGTCGGGACTAACTTCGCGTTCGCCAAGTCATCTCGGTGCTTGGTTCTTTTCTCGGTTGCAGCTCGGGATGGTTCAGATCCGCGAGCGGTCGACGAGGAGGCTTACACTCCTCGTGTCGATCAATCTTGAACTCTGACGGACATCACCTTCTAAGCCATAAGGTTGATTAGAACTTCTTTGATGACTTTCTCTGCGACGTTGAGTTCGTCCGACATGCACGCTCTCGATCGTATAACTCAAGTCGATGAATGAATGCTCAATGAAATAGAACAGGTGTCGATCTCAGTAAACACAGAGCGGTAGCAATGAGTTCTCTTGTTAGCTCTGATACAATTCACAAAAGTGTTCTTGGTGCAACAGTTGATGGAATAAGTAGACAGTGAGGCAACAAATCTCTCCAATGGGTGAGAAGCCTTCATCAATCCAGTTATTTCCATTGTGACGTGGTCCCTAACTGTTGTTATAACCATTCGGGAGCGTCGGTCTAACGGTCATAAGGCCTCCAACAGTTATATTGCTTTGCCATGGCGAAGTGCCATGTTGCCCTGTTCTGATATCCCGACAAAGTTCCAGTTTTGAAAACTGTCATTCTGCGAAGCCCCCTCTGGAACATTCTGCAACTTTTCTATCTTTGCTCTCATCTTATTAAGCTTTCTAGCCTTCTTTCCTGTGATATTTGTCTCAATATTCCTCTTTCCATTCTGATTCTTATCTTCTTTTGGAATAGTAACTTCGCGCTATTGAATTTCTTCATAGGGTTAGAGAGTAATACTTCTTCTTTGTCTCGGGTAGGTGCGCCATTCTTCGGTGAGTCTTCTTGTGTTCTTTCAACTTCGACATCTAGGTTTCTGGTTCGGAACAACTTCAATCTGTTCTCCTATTCTGCAATCAAGTGCGTTATCCTCCTAGTCATGAAATCTTTTAATTCATGCTTCTTTTGCTCTAAGAATTCCTCTTCTTTTCTTCTGGCCTGATCTTTCTCAATCCAAGTTTTTCCTAGTAATATAGCAAATGAGGCGTTGTTCTGAATAAATTTAACAACCTCAAAATCTTCCTCTGTCGAAGCTCCATGAACACTCATAGATATTTGGGCGAGTCTTCCACATAGGGTTATCAAATTTCCTCTGAATAATCCTATTCCTCCTAATGAAGGAATCATGGCAGGCTTTCCTAAAATTTCCCAAGTTCTTTCTGTCATGATATTCACCCATGTTTCCTTATCTAGAACACAGTCAATGTCAAAGTCTCTTATTCTTGTTTCTATGCATTCTTTTTCTTTGAAGATCTCTGATAAGTTGATATTTATGTGATCGTTTAGGGTTTCTTTCATTTACATCAATACATTATTTGATTCTTTCTGGGGTTTTGGCATGGTCTTAGTTTCTTGATCTTCCTCAGGGTTTTCTTGTCTCATATTCATTCTTTCAACTTTAGCAATCATCCTAGGGAAATCCAAAACTTCATGGTCCATAGCTCTACAATATAGACAACTAGGTCTTCTACCAGGGCAATCCTTAGCAAGATGGCCTGGTCTTCTGCAACTATAACAAAGGGATAGTCCACTTTTTCTTTTAAATGATCCTGAACCCTTCTTGTACTGTGCACGAGGGTCATAGTAGCTAACATGTAGAAAAATCTTTCTAGGATCCTGCATCCATTTGTTATTCCAAACATTTTTTCTATGCATAGGAATAATTTATCTTTCATTATTTCTATTAGATCTATTCATATCGAGCCTTCTTTCGTCTAGTTGTGCCCTACTTTTCAAGCTAGGACAAAATTTATCAAACAAACCTAGATCCATACTTTTGAAACAAAATTTTTCACTTATCTTACCTTTTTCATAGCACAAAGCTTCAAGATCTTACCTCTTTTTTTCAGATCTGACTTTTCTTCTTAGCATAGAGATTTCGTAGGTCATGTATAATACTGCGCACTAAAGCAACAGATCTACGCACATAGCTTTCTTTCTTTTCTTCAGTTCTTAGCAATCACAGTTTCAGGTCCCGGCAATGGAACCGTTTGTTGGCACATGGGCAAACCCAAGGTTCAATGCTCAAGAGCGCACCAACAAAACCCTAACTACCGGCCCTTTCAGCAACACCTGCAAAGCGGATGAAGTCTCACCTGAGGTAGAAGTAGGGGTGGTCGTAGGACTCCAGTGTCTACAACCTTAGCTTGCACATTGATCTGTGATTATAACACCTTAACAGAGCACTTAGCAGTTATAGTTCGTCGGTATTCACTTCACAGGGAAAACTCTAATTATAGAGCATCACAGTATTCAACCAGATCTAACATCTAAAAGCACTTAGCATAAAGAAACAAATCATATCTAGCATTCATTTACATTATTAAGCACAAATCATCAACATATCTATCTATCATTCATCTATATCAAAGCATCTAAACAAGTAAACACATAAACACATCAATACATCGCACAAAGCATAACAACACATGATATACGTGGTTCACCCTCATCCTGGGGCTACATCCACCAACTCTTCTTCTCTTCTATTATCTTCTGTCAATCAGCTACATTTACAGAGCCACAAAATCCTACTCCACATAGGACAGGAGATCTGCGCACTTCGCTAGATCCTCCTTCCCCGAGCCAGGTTATAGCACAAAGCCTTTACACAGTCTCTTACAGTCAGTTGCACTTAGCCTTACAAATCTCATACAACATGCACAAAGCATGTGCACTGTTACTTGCACTTACTTCAACAGCCTCTTCCTACATCGCCTAGATATCTATTTATACATTACAAAATGGGCCTAAATATGGGTAAACCGACATCCCCATACCCGTTACATAAGCCCAAAACCCAAAAAGCCTTAAAAAGGGGCCGAGATCCCGCAATCTCCACTTCGAATTGTGCTCCGCCTTCGACAGCCTGTCGAAGTCCCAAAATAGGTCAAAAGTGACCAAGGATCTCCAAAACTTGGTCAAGGGCCAACAAATTGTCTGTTTATGAATTAAGTTTCATGATTGATAAAGGATATTGTGCAAAGTCAAGTGGGCAACAATCTGTGGCAAGCTGATCCAGCTTTTAAAGTTCAGTTTTTTACTTTCTGTCAGAAGTCCTTTTGCATGGTTTTCATTAGGGACATCTAAGTTTGACTTTGGTCCAAACTTCCTCAGGGATTTTTGTAAAGAGAACGATTCTTTTGATCTATTGGAATGAAATAAACGATTGCAATTCTATCTCATTTGTGCTAAATTTTGACTTGGTATTTTTTCTTTGTCTCCACATTTACTTTTGCATCTCTGTATATTTAGAAAATTACATAAAATGTTGAAGTTTACAACAATCTTTTATTTATAAAAAAAATCAGCCTAAGCGCTTGTAACCAATACTTGTCGATTATGAAACAAATTTTGAGGCTATAAACATAGAGTAATATTCCCGTCTATCTTTCCTTAGCCAAGCAAGATCTGAAAATGCTTGAGTAAGATCGTTTCATATCTTTTCCTCAACATTTATTTGGCGACCATACTGGGGAGATCTTCCATATCTCTCTGGTTGATTCTTTATGCTTGATTATCATCAAATATATCTACTTTTCTGATTTTGATTCTTTGATTGTTTCATTTCTTAATGATTGTACCTATTGCAAGGCAACCTAATATTGAGCCCGGTCTCATTGCTTTAAACTTATTTAACACCATCCTAGATACCGCTAATACTCGAGTTGAGATTAATTGCTCATGGGAAGCAATTGAACGAGACATAAGTGCCCAAGAATGTTGGGAAGCTAGGCGTAGACAGCTTAGGAATCAACCATAATTTTCTTTTCCTTCAGTTTTGATCTTCTTTTCATGTCGTTAGACCCTTGTGTTTCTAGGAGAAGAAGAGGTTTATCACCGGAAATTAATCCTATTGCTGAAATATGAAGAAGGAACGTTGTGTTAACAACCCAACAAAGTACTCTAAGTAGAACCTTGTCTAATTCATCTAGTTCATTTTTCTCTCCCTTACCTATCATCCACAAGATGACATCTAGTGGTGGCTTTGGTGGCACTAGAGGTGCTTTTTCATCTCAACCTTCAGCTTTGTCAGTTATTGGTAGCTTGTATAGTCACCAAATCTCTGTCCAATCTACCACAAACCCCGCTAAAGTCATTAAAAAGTATGGGATTTTTCAGTTTGAAGAAGATGCTACAACCACCCTGTGGCATGTTTCCTCCCCTCTTAACCTGACACTAGCCACCTGTCCACTTCCTAAATTCAAAGAGCATCTCCCTAGGTTTTCAGGGAATAACACTGTCACTACGAATGAACACTTGGTGGAATTTTCTAATGCCTGTCACAACATAGGAGCCAATGATAATCGCTTATTTGTCAATTCCCTTGAAGGGAAGCCTGCGACCTATTTCTTCGATCTCCCTCCTAAGATTTTATCTACTTGGGAGGAGTTAGTCTATTGGTTCAAATCTACTTATGGGCAATCCAAAATCCCAACCGAGCAGTTATGGGAGTACAATAACATCRCTTATAAGGATGGTGAGACTATCAAGTCCTTCAACTTACGTTTCACCAAGTTATACAATCAAATCCCTGAACTCATTCGAGATCAGAACCAAGCCACTTTCATGCATTACTATAATGCATTACCTTCYCCCTATCATCACAGACTTGAGGAAAATGCCATTGATAACCTCGATTCCTCTTCACATACTTGTTTAGAGTATGAAGAATAGCTTGAAAGAACAGTTCTTCCTAAGGGAGRCTTAGTTAARCAGACATACATGTCAACCATCTTACAGCTTGTACAAGACATGAATAATAGAATGATAACGTATGAGCGAAAAGGAAATGTCTCCTCTCTTACCCCTGGAGCTTCATCTTCTTCTGCACCCCRCTTTAGAAATCCAWATGAAAATAAAATTTCAGCCTAAAGCTATCATGCCTCATAGTTGGTGTAAATTTTGCGAGGAACACCATGAGGAAAGTACATGTGAGGTAAAGAAGAATGCCAGAGATAAAATATTTGGCAAGAGACCTGAAACTACCATAGCTGTCCTGGACTTTGCAGAGCCATAATATGTCATGATCATAAATACTAGGAATAAATCCTATGCTCCCAAAAGCAAATATGATCCTCCCCACACTTCTTCTAGCCCAAGCTCATCCTCACCAGCTGCTACTATTCAGGTTCCTAAGGCTCTTGACAGTCAAGGAACTACCTCCCCTCTCCCCTCTTCTAAATACAACATTCTAAATCAATTGGCCAACATCAAAGCAGATGCAACCCTTCTAGACATGGTTGTTGTCCCTTAACAACAGAAGCATCTAAAACAATTCATGGAAGGAAAAGCTTTCGTTGTAGCCAACCTCTCTGAAGAGGTGGATGAAGAGGATTCGTTTGTAAATAAAGTAGGTGTACATAACTTTAGATACCCTATAAAAAACCCCTCATTTTATATTTTTGTAAAGATTATGGATAAGATTTCCCATTGTTGCCTCATTGATGGCGGTTCGGGCCCAAGTGTAATGCTGAAGATTATTATGGAAGAGTTAGGCTTGTCTTGTACAAATGAAAATGAAAAAATCATGCTCTCTTATAATAGTCTACAACAAATGACCATAGGTGAAATCAAAGACGTAACCTTGGTTTTGTGCATGCACCCTGAAATAAGGACCACCCTTAATATTCAGGTAATCGATATGCCAGTAAGTAACTACTCGATCATCTTAGGAAGAGATTGGCAAGATTTGATGGGTGGATACCTCTCACTCGACGTGACACACTTATCTGTCCCTCGAAATGGTAAAAACATCATAGTCCTCAGAGAGGGGAGAATTTCACCTTACATAGAAAGTGTTCTACATCATAATGTGAATTATATCAAGGAGGACTTAGGAGTGTATTCCTTCTTTTCTCAAGAGGACAACACTACCTTGTAACAAATCAACTTAGACGACAGGCTGTGGCATATGCCCTTTGATGGTTCATGCTCCAATGAAGGAAAAAAAGCTGGTATTATCTTGTACTCTCCCGTGGGAAAATTCATAACTTTTCTTATAGGTTAGAGTTTGCTTGCACAAAAAATGTCACTGAATTCGAAGCACTATTGTTAGGCATTGAAAATGCCTATAGTCTGGGTTGTGGTCACCTTACAGTTTTTGGGGATTTCGAGCTTGTTGTGAACCTTGTACGTAATATATGCTCTCCTAGCAACAAGTTAATGAAACACTACATTCAAACTGTTTGGGCGCTTATCTCGAACCTATTATCTTTCAACATCACTCATGTTAAAAGGGAATTAAACTCAATGACCGATCGATTAGCTGTTTTTGCAACCTCTCCTAATCGGCAAATTCTGCCACAAAGACCTAATTGTACTTTTCAATCTCTGTATCGTCCACATATCCCTGACAATATAGAATCATGGCAGGTCTTCCCTAGTGATGAAAGCATCTATGCTTTCATTGAAAATGAACCTTATAAGCCTAAGGAAATTATATCAATGGAAGATAACAAGATTCCTAAAGGCTTGACTCCTCTAGAAAGTTCATTTTCATCGAGTGATGTAGAAAACAAAGAAAAACATAAAGAAGAGGAGTCGAAAAGGAAAGTGGGTGAAACCATTTCCTTGAACATTGGAATGCCCGAGTCTCTAAATAATGTTAAAATAGGTGTCCAATGTTCCGATGAAGAAAAATTGAGATTCGCCAGACTGCTTGGTGAATTTCAAGATGTTTTTGCTTGGTCTTATGAGGATCTTTGTGGTTTTGATCCTGCTCTTATACAACATGACATTCCTATCAAGGAGGGCATAAAACCAGTTAGACAAAAACAAAGACCTATTAACCCTTTGTTGGAAGCAACTATTTGAAAGGAGTTGGAAAAACTCTTGAAGGCTGGGATCATATTCTTGGTTAAGTATTCTGAATGGGTTTCTAATTTGGTTCTCATTTGAAAAACAACTGGTCAAATAAGATTATGTGTAGATTTTCATGCATTGAATCGGGCTAGTATAAAATATCACTTTCCTCTCCCTAATATGGAAATGATTTTGTAGCAAGTTGCGGGGTCACATATGACGTCCTTACTTGACGGTTTCTCTGGTTACAATTAAATCAAGATAAACACGACAGATAAATATAAAACCACTTTTATTACTCGTTGGGGCACTTTTGCTTATAAACGTATGCCTTTTGGAATATCTAATGCAGGTGCCACTTTTCAAAGATCTATGCAAATAACTTTTGATGATTTGATTGACAAGATTATTTAGATCTATCTTGATGACTTAACTGTGTACTTAGAAAACCGTTCAGATTATTTTGGTCATCTTAAAAGAGTTCTCATGCGATGTAGGAAATTTGGCATTTCTCTAAATCCTTCTAAGTCTATTTTCGACGTTACCAAGGGCAAGCTCCTTGGACACATTGTCTCCGATTCAGGAATAAGCATTGATCCCGAAAGTATTGTTKCTATCCTGAATCTGCCTGCTCCCACTTCCAAGAAGGAGGTGTAAGCTTTTATGGAAGTCATTTACTTTGTTCGTAGGTTTGTTCCTGATCTTGTTATAATGGTCAAGCCAATTCATAATCTGCTTAAGCAAGATCATTCCCTTTCTTGGACAAATGATGTCGAAAATGATTTTGTAGGGATTAAGAAAGCAATCATTTTCGCACTGGTTCTGGCGAAGCCAGATTTTGAGAAAGAATTTATGATATATACCAATGCCACAGAGGAAGCAATTTCTGCTATCCTCATGCAAGGTGATTACCAAGGTAATGAA
>JASDQU010102479.1:32261-53595 GCA_032191745.1 Picea mariana
TGGCGGTAGAGTAGTTCTGGCAAAGGCGGTCTTGCAGAGTTTCCCTGTCTACTGGCTTAGTCTAGTTAAAATACCTTCTTCTTCCTTACAGCGAATCAAAAAACTCATCAAAAAATTTATATGGAGAGGTTCCAGGAAAACAAATGGCTTCCACCTAGCAAGTTGGAAAAAGATCGCTCTCCCAAAGGAATGCGGAGGATGGAGTCTACGGAATTTTGAATGGTTTGCCCAAGCACTTGCAACGAAGTCCTGTTGGAGAGGCCTCTTTGGCGAAGGACTATGGAGCACAGTGATAAGAAAAAAATACCTGAAAGGAATCGACGTTCCTTCTTGGATCAAAAGGAATAATTTCCATTTTCCATCTGCTTCCATCATATGAGATCCCTGCTGTCATCCCTTCCAATCATTTTAAGATGGATAGTTTGGTTCGTGGAAAACAGAAAATTAATATCTATTGGTTTAGATGCATTTATTGGAGGTAATGACATGTGTTTTCTTTCCCCTACACTTGTTTCATTTCTACACAACCAGAACATCTACACACTAGCACAAACAGCTCGCCCCTTTGCTACAGCCGGCACGACGGATTGGTTAGATTCCAAACACTTAAAACTAACTGGTATGCTTTCAAAAGAATGGGACTCCTTCATATTAACACTCCGAACAAGTGGAATCAATCTCTCTAATTCAAACGACCAACTGCTCTGGTCATGGAATCCTTCTACGGGCTCTGTTCCTGTCAACTCAACATTTTTTTCCATTATCTACACAAACTTTAAGGAAGAGAAACGTTGGTGGTTCAAAGCCATATGGGTGGTCAAAATTCCAAGTAAAATCATATTGTTTGCTTGCCTATGCTTAAAGGGCAATATTCTTTCAAGGGTAAATTACCAGCGCAGAGGGGGAATCGGTCCTTCTGCATCCAGCTTAGGCCTTGCCACCGAAGATACAACAGACCACATTTTTATCTCTTGCAAAGTCTCAAAATTTCTATGGAAAGAGATATTAGCTCTTCTGAAGATCCAGGATGAATGGGGCGACCAGACATTAGAAGGAAATCTCCACAATTGGTTTCTAAAACATCCAAAGAAAAGACACGTCCCCTTCATGGTGATTTGGGTCATATGAAAATATAGGAATAAGAACCTATTTGAAAACTGGCAAAGACAAGACTCAACCATTGTAAAGAAGATCTTTTTAACAATCCAAGAAATTCAAGAAGATATAAAACCACATAAGTTGGATCTCATTCTAAACCCTATATTTTTTTATGATTCACCAATCGGTTTTTTTTGATGGGGCTGCCTTAGGAAATAAGTGTAGCATTGGTTTATATATTAAAATCAGTAATGTTCACAACTACAAGGGCTTTTTTGCAGGAGAAGAGGGAAACAATATGAAAGCTGAACTTATGGGACTGTGGGGCCTATTACACTTGGCTAAAACTTTGAAATTGAACAGATTAATGATAGTCGAAGATTCCAAAGCTACCATTGATTGGATTAAAGGTGCCACAAATCTCTATTGTATCTATCTCAGACCTTGGCAACAGAAAATAAAAGCACTCCAAGAGCAGTTTGAAAGTGTTAAATACATTCATGTATACAGAATTTACAACCAGATTGCAGATCAACTATCAAAACAGGTGTTAAACTGCTCCTCGGGATTGTTTTATCTTAAAGAGAATTTAAATGAAGTTACAGTGCACAGAGAGAAAATCTCAATGTTCTAATCACAGTTTGTTTTTTACAGCCATCGTTATTGATACAAGTCATTGTTATGATAATGTACTAAAGAAGAGAGTAAGTCATCTTCAAGGTTGATATAGATACATATAGTTTATAATCAAGATACTAGAAACTTATGTTTTTCTTATGGAGAAATGTGAAGTCAAAAGTGAAATGTCAAAAGATATGTAATTTTAATAGTTTTATTTGATTCTTTTAATAGAATAACAGTGAGACTGATTTTTTCCTTGTGAAAAAAAAAACATTTAATTTAGTATAGAAAAAATAGCATTTAATTTTAAATATATTTTAACATTTACCATAAAAATAACATTTAATTTAATAAATAAAAAATAGCATTTAATTTTAAATATATTTTAACCTATAAAAAGTGAACGAAAACTATTTGCCCATCAAATTTTAACCGTATCCGGCCTTCACGGACGGAGAAAAATAATTGAGAATCTCTAAAAGCATGGATGGCTTCGAACTTGAAGCCATGTAAATAATAATGAGAATTTATGGTTGCAAACTTGCATCATGTAGTGGCAGACTTCCCAAGAAAGCAGGTATAATGGAACGGGTGTTGACGAGCGCCGCCGGATTTGTATCCACAATCTGTGGATAAACGTTGCCGTGGTTTGGCTAATACCTCCCACTCCCTCCCTTTTCGTACTGAGAAGAAGACACCCACAAATTCCATTCGCTCCTCTCACCCTCGCCCACGGATCTCTTTTTCAGATTAGGTCTCCTTTTCATTTTTGGCATATTTCTCTCTTTATTACTGGCTCTCAATTTTGATCTCTCTTCGTCTTCCCCTCCATCTCAAACTCAAATTCCTCATTTTTTGGTATTGGCAGGGAGGATCAAGAAAGTATAGAATGGACGTTTTCATTCCAGAGGATTACGTGAGGAGCCGCTACAGGAGGACGAGCAGCAGATTTGAATCAGCTTACAGTACGGATCACAAGGATCAGAGTCACAATGGGGACTTTGCCTCAAACCCGTCTGCTGCTAGTTGCACTAGTACTATATTTGATAGCCCAAGCAGAGGAGGATCATCCAGTGTGGAATTCATAGTTCTCAATTGTCTCACACCGTAATATCAATACAATATCAATTGTAGCTTAAGAAAGCAAGCAGAAGACAAATCGTCCAATGGCTAGTAGCTGGCTTGCTCACCTGAAGACCTTCCTCCATAAAGCTGTATGTCTGTATTTATTTGCTCTTCATATTCCTCTGTCGTTATTGGGGTTTTCTGTGATGTCATAACTGATATTCTATATGTAAACTGTCTCAAGTTATATGCCGCTTCACATGGCATTCCTTTTGATTGCAATAACTTAATAGCTCTATTAAAAAGAACTGAAATGAGTAACCAGCTTTATATTAAAAACGGAGGAAAAAATTATCATAAGGTATAACTGCAAACAGATTTTTAATGTGACAATTCATTTTCTTTGACTTTCAATTGTTTGTGGAGTGTTGGCAAAATCATTTTTCCTCTCCCCTCTAAAAAGAAAATGTGTTTACTAAAAAAATACAACTCCTTATATAACTTAATGATGGTTGTCCACATAGCTGTTAGTGATGGTTGTCTCCACTCTTGATTTGATATTCTGAGTTATAATAGGTTTTCCTACTCTTGGAAAAAAAAAAAACATAAATTCCATTCATGTGTGATATTTACTCCATATAGTTGAACTTGAAATAAACATTTGATTAACTTTGACAAAAAGAAGCTGACAGGTATATCAAACTTTCCTCTATGTCTAAGAGTTTGGAGATTGAAGAATTCAAAGTTTCTAATCAATCAATGTCTCAAACTCTGTTTAGAATAGAATTGAGAGAAGAAGGTATAGCAAACTTTCCTCTATGTCTAAGATTTGGAGATTGAAGAATTCAAAGTTTCTAATCAATCAATGTCTCAAACTCTGTTTAGAATAGAATATGAAAATGGTGTAATAACCCATGAAACTTGGCTCACGAAGTTAGGTTCCAATTTACTCCTGGGCTTTAACTTCCAAGTGTTTGAAAGCATAAGGTAGTTTAATATTTCATTCAAGGTTTCAAAATGAAATTAGGGATATTGAAACTACTTTATAACTTTTTGAGGCTTGTTGATAGTTGTCATCAAAACTTGTCTTCCACTCTCTGATTTGCCTCGAGAGTTTGGGCTTGCAGAGGAAGCAATGAATACATTGCTACTGCGTTGGGAACGATCGATCAAGTGCCTTTTTATACGATTTAACATAGCTTCCAGATGAATAACATGAGTGGAACAATAATAGTGATGCTATGGTTTTTCCCATTGCCCACCTGCACCAGTTTCGATCACAAGATTCATTGCTTGATTGGGGTTGAATAAGCCCACAGAAGAGGAGTATTGAACATAAAAACAACAAGAAGATGGATAAATATGTGGAAGAGGTGATTATTGTTTGAAGCTGGATTGTATTGGCTGCACTAATATATTAACGCACATCCATGGTTGGTGGATTGTATTTGTGTTAAAATTCAAGGCAGGCTGTGTGAATATGACCTCAGAATCTTGTACAAAAAGTTTATTCCAATTATTGTATCAAGCAATTTTAATTGATTTTCTCTTCCAAAAAGCAACAAGCACATTCATTGTCAGGTGATTTCTCTAAAACAAAGTAACAGGGTTGTTTTTAGTACAAAGTTGTCCACTAGCCAGTCATGGATGGTGATATAATGCAGTACTGTCGTAAGCGTGAGAGAGGGCCAAGGTGCTCCCATTTTATTGCGCTGCTGCTTAAAAAACATGAATCAAAATTGCACTAATTGTGTGGCACCCACAATTTTGAAATTGAAGTAAAGGATTCATTGATATATTTCTTTTATGGATTATGTATGATGGGATTGCTTTTATTCTCCAAGCCATGTTTTGGAATAAAAGGTTAAGGATTTTATATTTAATTCATGTAATGTTTTGGAATGAAACCTACGTTTAGAGTTTTGGATGATGATTTACTCATTAGACATGGAATCTTTTCTTCATGGAGGAATATGGATCTAATTTGATGCATCACAGATGGAATCTTTTCTTCATGGAGAAATATGGACCTATTTTGATGCATTAAAAATGGCATTAAAAATGGAATATTTTCCTGGTAAGAGAAATATAGACTTAATTCAATACATTGGATGTGATAAAGATGGTTTTCGTAGCCCAAGCCATGGTTTAAGTTTCAAAATCAAGGATTTTACAATTAATACATGCTATTCCTACTTTAAAGCTTTGAATAGGTACCTAAAACATGGTACAAACCCTCCATATAAAATCGTTAACCTACAAGAGGATTGGGTCCCAATTTTGTAGATTAAATACAATTGCAATAGTTATTCTAGCTTTAGCCATATTTTGGTCCCAATTTTGTAGATTAAATACAATCGCAATAGTTAGTCTAGCGTTAGCCATATTTTGGGGTTAAATATTAGGTATTTTTTCTCTATTCCATGTTTTGGGGCTAAGAAGCCATGTATAAGATATTGAACCATTGTACATAATCTTTACATGGAATTTTTGAACTCTGATAGGTTTAGGAGTTTGATCTCATGGATTAGTTCTAATAGGCATGGTTCTATGCCCTAGATCATGGTTTGCAAAGGAAAATTAAGCATATTGTTTTTAGTTCATGTTTTATTTTTTCAAAAGTCATTGTTAGGGTTTTAGACCATGCTATTGGACCTACAAATGGAAATTTTGACATAGGAGGATATTAGAGACAACTTTCCTCGATTAGGTGTGATAAGGATGGTTCTTATAACTTAAACCATGGTCTAGGATCAATTTATTACATAGCTTTAAATGTTAATGAACAAAGATAATGATTTAGATTTTAGAATTCCAAAAAAAGAGATTCGTCTTCCCAAAATCTCATGAAATGGTAATAAGGAATCAATTTGAAAACATGTTATATGTCTTAAGAAGAGTAGAAAGCTGAATCTATATAAATAAGACTATAAACACCTATCAATTACAACCAAAACTTTTGGAGAAAATTTAAAACCATGACTTGGATATGCTAAAAAAAATTATTCACAAGTTTGATGAGATCACCAGAATTTGAAACCCTGACTTGGATGTGCTAAAAAAAACAATTATTCACAAGTTTGATGAGATCACCCAAATTAATAGTGAACCCTTATTTTTCCTCTTGAGGTAACAAGTGTCCATGATGAGCAGTGCATTTGTAATGGAGATTTGCAATTTCTAAAAGTTTAAAAAATTAAAACTTCCAATTGCAATATAATACTATAAAAAAGTTTGGAAAAAAAAATAGTATCTTTTGCAAGCTACCCTCTAATGCTTTGTGATTTATATTAATGAATCAAATGTTCCTATAAAACATTTAATTTTTTATAATATGATAAATAAAAATAATATAAATACTGATTAAATATTTAAAATTTTATAATATAAGGAGAATTAATAATATAAATATAAATATATATTATAGTTTTATTTATTTTTATTTCTCATCATTAAAATTATTAATTTAAATTTCTATAATATGATGAATAGAAATAATATAAATATTGATTAAATATTTAAAATTTCATAATATAAGGAGAATTAATAATATAAATATAAATATATATTATAGTTTTATTTATTTTTATTTCTCATCATTAAAATTATTAAAATTAGGGTAGATAATGTGTCAAAATTATAATTTTAAATGAATGAAATTGTTATTTTTAAAATAACAATAGATTGTAAACTGTTTTTGTAATTTTAAACCAAAAAAAATATGAATGCTTTCCCATTATAAATATAACTTGTAAAAATTAAATTAGAAATTAAAATAATGAAAACATTAAAATATACATTTCATTAATGACATTTAATTTAAGAATTCACAATATTTTTATGTATAAAAATAACATTTAATTTAATATAAAAAAATAGCATTTAATTTTCGATATGTTTCTTAATCATGTGTCACTCTACAAAACCCTAACTTTTTGCAATTCTGATTGAATCCATGGTAGAGACCCCTGATGGGGTGGGAGCTCTTTCCCTCTCTCTAACAGTGAAGCCTTCAAGTGTGTGGTGGCCAATCTGGGACCTTCAACGAAATCATCCCCCACATGATTTGTCGAGAAATCATAAGCTACACCTAAAATTCCTCTACCTCCCTTCTCGTGTCGTATTGTAAGACACCCGACCCCTAAGTACTCTTTTAAGGGATGGGGCATCATAATTTCGTTTTTCCTTAACTATTTCAATCCCAACTCCAGGTGCTCCATCGAAATTCTGCTCGTCACGAGCTTCCTCACGGTTACCACCATACCAAAATTTGAGTTATGTATCGCAAGTTATTTCCTCCGGAAGCTCTTCGAGCACTATTACTCATGGACCACGTGAGTCCATCTCATTCATATTGTTCCCATTGTTTCGACATCTACAGTGGAAGTCCACCCATCGCCCAATCCAACGACGGGGCTTATTCCTTAGTCAACACATAGGCTAGAGGGGTGTTCAGCGTTCATCTCTGAATGCCCCTTTTTGTTTCTATGCACGCATTCCCTGGAGTCCAGAAATCACGAACTCCCGAGGTGTTGCCATGTAGCTCTAACCTTCGACCTTCCAACTTGTCATCGACACTACACCTCAAACCTTTGGAGTCCCGAAGACCTAGACTCCCGAAGGGTCCCCACTAACCTTTGAACAAGCATTCATGCACCAGGGGGACGCGACAAGACCAAGAGTAACACGTGTCCTTGTCAGGGGGTGACACGTGTCACGTTCTAAGGGTATTTCAGGGTTTGTGAGAAGTACAAGTCTATATGACAAGTGGCATATAAGACAGGGGTCCACGTCACCCCAGGTGACGTCGGCGGACCACGTCAGTCCGGGACTGGCAGCCTCCAAGATTCCTAGCTTCACCTACCTTTCGAACCTCCCGGAGCTCTGAAGACTGAATTTTTTGCCAGTTGTCTCCCAATACCTCTCGGATCCCACGGTCGAGGTGTGTCCACGTAGATCCATGAATATATGGTGGAGAGCAATTGCAGAGATCGGGGGCAGAATTATCATCTACGTGGGTTGAACTTCTGCAATCCTCCTAGACTGTCGATCTGTATATCCGGCAAGATCAACGGTTAGCATCAATTCCACCACAGGCGAGCATTTTTCATTGCAAAACTCGAGAAAGGAAATAAACATCGTGCTAGTTCGGACTCCGCAATCATCCCTAAACGTAGATCTCCACGCTAGTTCAAGCACGACCATCGATCCTCGATAGGAGGTTAGCGTTAATCCACCCTTGCTCGTGGTAATGTACTAGATACGAAGGAAAATACGGGTGGGTCTCGCATACTCCTCTCACCAAATGGACCAAGCGGTGAGTGCCAGGTGTGATGCATGGCAAGGCCGAGATGACACATGGCCCTTTAGTGGGTAACACGTGTCACATGTTAATGGGCCTCTGGGGTCTGCGAAACACATGAATCCAGGTGACACGTGGCACGTTAATTGTGGGTCCACATCACCGTACTACGTCATCCCTTATTGATAGCCTTCCAAGCCCTTCAATCTCACAGTCAAGTTGTGTCCACATAACCCCTAGATCGACGGCTTCCATTACTTCATAACTTCGACGTTTGGGGAGTTCGTGGTGTGACCTCCTCCTTGCTCTTAGAGTGGTCAACGTCGGGCTGACCATGGTATGAATCTAACGGTCAAGAAATATCCCGAAGCGTCTTGATATCTACGGTTCGCATTTATTCCCAGCTCTGTCATTCGGAGAGTTTAAGGTCATGCCATCGTCGTCCTCCCGAAGTTAGACTTCGCTAAAGTGTTGGATATAGTTTGGATCCAATGGACAGGAGGGATCCCGAAGAGTTCTCAATCGACGGTTCACGTCAATTCGTAACTTCGACATTCAGGGGTATCTTCGCCTGGAAACACACTTCCTTTTGGAGTTTTGAACTCCGAACACATATGATCTATCACCATGTACACTTATCTTCCACAACCAAGGTTTATTCCGGCTTGCGACACCTCCGGATGATCGAACCTATAGATAGTCGTTGATCTGTGGACACGCGTCCCTCCACCATCAACGACCCAGATTAACTTTGTGACTCCGGCATTCGGAAGTTTTGGCGTTAAGCCACCTCTATTCTCCCAAAGTGGAACTTCACCGAAGTGCTTAGCGCTACCTATTTACTAGGTCCAATCCAATGGCTAGGAGTGTTTTCCACTGGATTTCCAGATCCACGGCTCCCATTACTTCGTGACTTCTACGTTCGGGAAGTTTGATGATATATCATCCCCATTATCGCAGAGTGGGACTTGTTGAAATGCTTAGATGTGGATCCAACGGTCCAGGGGCTCCCGACTAATCTCATATTGGTGGTTCGCGTTACTTCACGATGACTGAATAGATCAAGGCTTAATGGGGGCAAGTCTAACTGTCCTGGATAAGGAAATCGCCAGGTGTTATTTAACTAGGTGGGTAACTGTAGCTACCAGTTTCCTTGGGGCGATTTATAAATGGTAGTGTCGAAGCACTCCGGAGCTCCGAACTCCCGAAGTTTTGAATCCAGAAGGTCTAGCTTCTTCAAGGCCTAGCGTAGGGTTCCCAAACCTGGGTCACATGGGTCCTTTGGAAATTCTTATGGGCTAAGCACTAATTCCTTTGGCCGCAAATGGGTTAAGGAAATGGGCATGAGCCCTCGGCTAGATGGGTGAAAGATCTGAAGGAGGCATCCTCCTTCCACAGGGTTTGAACTTGGAAATTTCCCGCAAGGGGGAGGGTTTTTGAGACTGACACTATTACAGGCTTACATCTTACAACTCTAATTGCTCAGCTGAGTCAAGTATACACCCATTTACAAGTAGGAGTTCACAAAGAGATAATGCATATATCCAACTTAACCATTCAACACTGAACTGAGTCATAGACACATAAATATATTCAATTTCATATATCTAACTTAACCATTCAACACCGAACTCATTCATAGACACAAATATATTCAATCACTACTCCTATTTCAGTACACATAGTATAAAGATACTTATCAGAAAATCAGAGTTCGTGAAGTGACTACTGAAAGGGGTGTTTGTTTTCACCCAACCATAGGCACAACCACTCAAGATGGATTTACTACTGACCACCCCCAAGCTAGACCATGGTGCTCTGAGAGAGACTCTTTTTTCTTGCTCAACAACAGTCAGGGACGGAGGTGACCCTCCTCCTCCCACAAGATCCTGGCAGCGAGATTTCTCTATACCAAGCAAGGAGGTTTGCCACAGACTTCCACAGTCACTCGTCAGCCTCGTTTATCATCTTGTAACGAAAACCTTGCCAACAGCTTCTTACGTTCATAACAAGCTTATTCCCCAGTTCTTCCTCGAACCAGAGCATTGTAACCACTCTTTTTCTCTTCTCGAGATTACTCTTGCGACTCAGCTCTCTTCGCATATCACTTGCTCCTCTCTTTCACCTCTGCCCCACGAATTACCTCTTTTGTGCCTTTCTCAACAAGGTTGCATGGGTCTGAATCCCCAGCTCGTGGTCAAGTCTAGAGTCTTACAGATGGGTACTCTGCCCCATCTCCTCATTAACTCTTGAGGACTCTCCCAGCTACCACGTTGACTGGTAATTCATTATCTGGTTCATAGGATTGTTCTGAGTCATTAATTCCAGTAGGGTATTGGTTCGATGGGGGTCATCTCAACCATTCATGGTTCCCCTCACCATCTCTCTCATAGAATCCATGGTCTATCTTGGAAAACACCCCCTTTCAGTAGTTATGCAACACTTATCCATTTTCTATTAATAACAGGAAATACATACATTGACATGTTATACAAAGGTTCATCAGATCAAACATTCACACATATCTAGTCTGCCATAGTCTCTTGGTCAGTTATAGTTTTATTTAGAGATTGGGGGAAACAAGGGTGTTACAATCCCCTCCCCCTTAAAGGAACATCGCCCTCGATGTTCTATTTGTCGATGTGTTATGTATGTACATAAGTAAACAAAAATGGATATGCATGTCTCATGGCATCCTCCATTTCCCATGTGCCCTCATCTGGGCCAAAGTGTTTCCACTGTACCTTGACCTGTGCAATCGTTCTGTTCCTGAGTGGGGTCTCCTTCCTGTCTATTATGCATTGAGGTTCTTGCAGGAATTCTCCCTCTGGTTCCACCTGAATGACAGACCAGTCAATAATATAATTAGAATCATGTACATATTTCTTTAATAACGAAACATGGAAAACATCATGTGCCTTCACTGTGGGAGGGAGTGCTATCCTATAGGCTACATGTCCCACTCTATCCAAAACTTAAAAGGATCCACAATACCAAGGTTCCATCTTGGTACACACTCCCATCCTCAAAGAACTTCTTATGGGTCTAACTCGGAGATACACATGATCCCCTGCTTTGAATTCTCTAGGAGTTATTTTTCTATCTGCATAACTCTTTTGTTTATCTTGGGCTATTTTCAGATTATATCTAATCTGAATTACTTGTTGTTCCATTTTCTTTAGCATATCTACCCAGATTGTGATTCTATCCACTAGGTTATTCCAGTTGATTGGAATATTGCATTGCCTTCCATAGAGGGCTTCGAAAGGGCTCATTTTTAATGACTTTTGATAACCATTGTTGTAGGAAAATTCTACCAGTGCTAGGTAGTCTTCCCACTTCTTGGGTTGATGCATTACATGCATCCTCAACATGTATTCTAACACTTGGTTTACCCTCTCATTCTACCCATCAGTTTGAGGGTGATAGGTTGTACTAAATAACAATTTTGTTTCGAAACCAGCAAACAAATATTTCCAGAAGTTTGAAGTAAATTTTGTATCTCTGTCGGATATAATTTCATTAGGCATGCCATGCAGTCTAAATATCTCTTTCATGAAAATACTAGCAATATCTATTCCCTTGCAAGTTGACTTGATGGGAATGAAGTGAGAATCCTTGCTCAGTTTGTCCACAACTACCATGATGACGTCATTCTGTTTGGTTGATTTTGGTAGCCCTGTGATGAAATCCATGGAGATGGTTTCCCATTTCCATTCTGGAATCGGTAGGGTCTTCAACTGCCTTGCTGGGTGTCGTTGCTCTGCCTTAACTTGCTGACATTCTAGACACTTAGCTAAGTAATCAGTTATGTCCTTTTTCAGTCTGGGCCAATAAAATAGTTTCTTAGTAGCCGAGATCATTTTTTGATAACCAGGATGACGAGTATATGGAATTTTGTGGAGTTCATCCATTATGAACCCCTTCAAGTCATCACAATTCGAAATATACAATCTACCTTTGTAAGTTAGCAGGCCATCATCAAACATCTGATGGCCTTCGTACTTCAGCCATGTGGGCTCTTCCTTTAGGTATGATGTCACAATCTTGAAAAATGCATATGTTTCTTATGCACTTTTGACTTTCTTTTTGATGTTTGATTCACTGACGCTTACAGCTACCAAGTGAACCACTTTTATACTTCTAATAAGGGGATCAACCACCTTATTCTCCTTTCCTTTGACATGTTTGATTTCAAAATCAAAATCACTAAGGAGAGCCATCCACCTAGCTTGTCTAACATTGAGTTTTGGTTGGTTAAACAAATATCTCAACCCACTATGGTCTGTCATAAGCACAAATCTTCTACCTAAGAGGTAATTCCTCCACATTTTTAAAGCGTGTACTATGGCAGCCAATTCCATATCGTGGGTCACATAGTTGACTTCATGCTCATTTAATTTTATGGATTCGTAGAAAATCATATGTTCTTCTTGCATAAGGACTCCTCTGAGCCCTTTCTTGCAGGCATATGTACACACAAGGAAGTCCTTGTTTGGGTCTGCAATCTTCAACATAGGCACATTTGTTAGAAGGTATTTCAGCTTTTGAAATCTATCTTCACATTTTCATGTCCAATTGAATTTAACTCCCTTTGTAACATCCCCAGCCACCAACATTGTTGGGCAATGCCACTACTCAACTCTGACTTAGTTGTGATACCAAACTTTAACGTCCCTGACCATTCAACAGGCCGAGTAACACTACCACACATAACATTCACATATAAATATATAACATGCATTTTAATCGAAATAAAACACATAACATAGAGTTACTGCTACCATACAGATTCAAATGTAATAGACAATAATTCATATATGCGACAGAATACATGATAACATTCAAGCATCACAAAACATGCATAAAATACATAATTAAGCACATAAATGATACTTATCTTTTAGCTGGAGTAAATCCACCAACTACATGCAGACCTTCCACGACCCTCCCAGCCTTAGACCATGTTTCTCATCACGCTCAACAGTGGGTCACCCCCGAGCTGGGACTAAGCTCCACCCAGAGCAAGGGAATCCTAGACTAGGTTGAGGTTACAGGAAAATTGCACAGTGCAACCGGAAGGATTCTCTCCAGGAGCCTTCTTACGCCCACTACTCATAGACTCTCATTCCCTACATGCATGTTCCAACCGGGAGTATACACCTTCACTGTCACACAGTCCATCGGTTTCTTCACCTCCCTCTCAGGGTCTCGGCAACAGGCCGGATCAGGAATTCTCAGAGTTCCGTAGCTGGTGCTGGACTCTCTTTGGGAGAAAACCACTTCCCATCAAACTCTCTCTCCAAGAGCCTTCTTACACCCACTACTCATGGACTCTCATTCCCCACATGCATGTTCCACCCGGGAGTATACACCTTCACTGTCACACAATCCATCGACGGCTTCACCTCCCTCTCAGGGTCTCGGCAACAGGCCGGATCAAGAATTCTCAGAGCTCCGTAGCTGGTGTTGGACTCTCTCTGGGAGAAAACCACTTCCCAGCAAACTCTCTCTCCTGAAGAGAGCTTCTCACAGGCCTGACAACCTGCCTCTTCAACCATGGAACTGACAACCTGCTTCTTCAACCAATTTCCACTCAATTCCCACAAGGTAAAGATAAAAGCAACAACAACAACATTCGGTTAATTCACGGGTGACAGCAGCAATAGGAAATTGGGTATAGACATCCACAAATGGCAACCGTCCACACTAAGACACAACACGACTCAAGCATTTACAGGGTGCTCGGACTTCATAGGAGACATGGCTCAGTCCATGGGTTTCAGGGTGCGTGACAAGGAATCAACGTAGAGGTCGATCATGTAGGTTTCAGGTTCAGACTCTGGATGGAAGAATGGTGGGCGAACTCAGGCGGAGGATGGAAGAATGACCCACGAACCCCCAACACATCTGACGCTTCATCTTTTAATTGCATGTGCCTAGGTCGACACTTGTCTTCCCGGAGCTGTATGCATTCCCTTTTTGCACATGTTCATTTTCAAAGAACTTAGGGCAACACTTGGTCAATTGTCCACCTTAGCCTTTAGGAAATAATAATAAATTATTATCCCCTTTAGAGGTAATACCCCTAGCTTAGCCTCATCCCTTACCCAACCTTGTGGAAGTTTATTCCCCCATCACTCTTTCTTCGTGGTTGGTCGGCACACAACGATGTTTATATTTTATTAATGATATGCATAGTTACATATACAAAATCAGGCTCTTGGCCTTTAACACTTGGGATCTTCAGCCTAATAAACACATAAGCTCACTAACTTATCAACACTCGGCTCACCAGCCTACAAAACATGTTTACAATTTATAAATACAACTGTGGCTCGTCCTTGGGGAAATTACAATCCCCTCCCCTTATTTTTTCACTGTCCTCAGTGAAACTCTTTACACAGCATCAACAAGATTTTCAAAATCTTCAAAAAGATGCGGGTATTTTGCTCGCATAACATCCTCATGCTCCCATGTCGCGTCCTCAGGACCGTACCAGGTCCACTGGACCTTTACAAGCCCAATGGCTCGATTCCGGAGTTGTTTTCTCTTCCGGTCCAATATGCGCACATGATGCACTTGCAAGACGCCTTCTTGCTCCACCTGAATCACATTCCAATCAATAACATGATTAGCATCAGGTATATATTTCTTAAGCAATGAAACATGAAACACATTATGTACAGTCATGGATGCAGGTAATGCAAGCATATATGCAACGGGTCCAATCCTTTCTATGATTTCAAATGGCCCACAAAATCTGGCTGCCAACCTCGAACAATTTCTCAGCTTCAAGGAACTTTTGTGTCGGTTTTCACTTTCAAGAAAACATGATAACCCACTTTAAACTCTCTGTGGGTTCTGTTCCTATTAGTATAACCTTTTTGCCTATCTTGGGTAGACTTCAAATTCTGCTTATTTTTTAGCATTTGCTCTTCCATTTCCTTGAGAAACTCTGGCCCAACCACTGCTCTATCATCTGGGTTGTCCCAACTTATTGGAGTGTTGCACTTTCTACCGTAAAGTGATTCAAATGGGCTCATTTCAGTGATGCTTGATACCCATTGTTGTAGGCGAATTCTACCAAGTGTAGGTAGTCTTCCTATTTAGATGGTTTGTCTATCACATACATCCTTAGTATGTCTTCTATTACTCAATTCACCCGCTCTGTCTGCCCATCAGACTCAGGATGATAGGCTGTGCTAAAGTTCAGATTCGTTCCGAACCCCTTGAATAACCCTTTCCAGAATTTTGAGGTGAATTTCGGGCCTCTGTCATACACAATTGTCTTGGGGATTCCATGTAATCGTGCTATTTCCCTCATAAAAATATCAACAACGTTAGTTGCCTTGTGAGTAGTCTTCAATGGAATAAAATGGACAACTTTCGTAAGCTTGTCCACCACCACCATGATTGAATCATGATGCTTGCATGTTCTGAGCAATCCCGTGATGAAATCCATTGTCACTACCTCCCACTTCCACTCAGGATTGGATAAAGGCTGTAGCAACCCTGTTGGGTGCCTATGCTCGGCTTTAACCTTCTGACACTCCATACATCTGGTGATGTATTCAACAATCTCTTTCTTCATACCTGGCAAAAAGTAATGGCTCTTGACTGTTGCCACAGTTTTCTGATATCTAGGGTGCTCATCATAAGACACATTATGCATTTCTTTCAAAATCATAAGTTTCAATTCCTGGGCGTTAGGTACATAAGCTCTGTTTTTGTATAGGAGTGTTCCATCAACTCCCAACTTATAATCTTCCACTTTCTGTGGCATCTCACCTTGTTGTAGCTTTGCCACCAACTCCATGTACTACAAATCTGCATTTGCAGCTTCCAAAATTCTGCCCTTAATATCAGTTTGGTACAAGCTAATGGTTATAGCATGTAGTTCATGCACTCTCCTGCTGAGTGCATCAACCACTTTGTTCTCTTTCCATTTGATATGCTTGATATCAAAGTCGTACTCACAAAGGAATTCCAACCATCTACTATGCCTATCATTTAAGGTTGGTTGATCAAACAAATACCTCAGACTGTTATGGTATGTCCTCAGTTCAAACCTCCTTCCCATGAGGTAATGCCTCCATTTCTTTAGAGCGTGAACAATAGCCGCCAACTCCAAATCATGAGTTGCATAGTTCTTTTCATGCTCTTTCAATTTCCTGGACTCATAACATATTAAAAATCCATTTTGGCTGAGAACTCCTCCCAGTCCTTCGTTGCATGCATCTGTGCACACTACAAAATCTTCATTCGGATCTGCAATCCTTAGGATTGGAGCACCGGTTAACAATTGCTTTAATCATTGGATGCTTCTCTCACATTCTTCTATCCATTTAAACTTCTTCTCCTTCCTCTGCAAGGAAGTGATAGGGTGAGCTATCCTTGAGAACCCTGCAATGAACCTTCTATAATAGCCAGTGAGACCCATAAAGGATATGACTTATGTCACATTCCTAGGCGCTGACCATTCTCTGATGGCCTCAATATTCTCAGGATCCATGGCTATCCCATCCTTTGAAATGATATGCCCCAAGTAATGAAGCTTCTTTTGATAAAACGAGCACTTGCTCAACTTGGCATACAGTTGGTGCTCTCTTAGCACTTGCAACAACATCCTTAGATGTTGTTCATGCTCTTCCTCCAACTTGGAATACACCAGGATGTCATCGAAAAATACTATGACAATTTTGTCTAGATATTCCTTGAATACACCATTCATTAGGCACATAAAAAACAACAGGTGCATTCGACAACCCAAATGGCACCACTGTGAATTCATAATGACCATAGCTTGTTCTAAAGGCGGTCTTGTTGATGTCTTCATCCTTTATTCTTACCTGGTGATATCCTGATCTAAGATCTATTTTCGAAAATATCTTAACATCCTTCAACTGGTCAAAGAGATCATCGATCCTCGACAAAGGATACTTGTTCTTAATAGTCACTTTGTTCAACTGTTTGAAATCGATGCACAATCTCAATGTTCCATCCTTATTCTTCACCAACAGGATCGGGGCTCCCCAAGGTGACACACTTGGGCGTATATACCCCTTCTTTAGAAGCTCTTCAAGTTTCAATTGCAGTTCTTTCAGCTCTGGCATACTCATCCTGTAAGGAGTTTTTGACACTGGAGCTGCTCCAAGCATCAGGTTAATAGAGAAATCAATGTCTCTCTTCGGGGGTAGTCTCAGTACCTCCTGGAATACATCCTCAAAATCTTTTAATACTGCATGGTCTTCAATCTTTGATACCTCGTCCTTAGATGCTTCCTCCACATGGGCTGCAAATAATTGACAGCCTTTTCTATAACACTTTTTCAGCTGCATTTCTGAGATTTCTCTGATAGCCACAACTCTGGGAATTCCTTGGACTATTTTCCGATTTCCTTCCTCATCCAGGCAAGTGAATGCCTTGTTACGACAATGCAAGATGGCATGGTGTTGGTCCAACCAGTCCATACCAATTAGGCAATCATAAGAACCTAAAGGTCAGATATTCAAGTCTTCCTTAGTACTTAGTCCATTCATGTCCATTGGACATGATTTAACCAATTCCGTAACCTTTCTCTTGGTTCCTATAGCCAGATGCACTAACCAAGATTTTCCATGTTTGCTTTTCAACAACTGCAAACTTTCTACCACTCTAGGATATATATAACTATGGCTAGCCCCTGAATCAATTAAAATAGTAAAGGCATGGTTGTTGATCATACCTTCCACTTAAATCATCTGCGACTGATATTATGTTTACTTGTTGTCCAAGGATGCGTGGATTCTTGGTATTCTATTGCCCATGTCCTCCATTGTTTCAGCTTGTTGAACATTATGGACAACTCTCACTTTATAGTTTTTGTGGGGACAATCTTTGTACTTGTGGTTTCCCTGACAGGCCCAACACTAAATGGGCATCTGTCTCAGCCTTTGTCCCCCTACGTCATCCATTCTCGGCTCTCTAAATGATGGCTGCCCTTGAGGAATGTTTCTGAAAAAGGGAGGTTTGTTTCCCTTCTGCCTCTGCTCTTTCTTAAAATTCTTCTGGTCATCCCAAGCCTTTCGAAAAGTAGGCTTTTATCTTTTCTTTTCACATAAGCATTTCGCTCTTGTTATAGTTTCTTCCATAGTCTTAGGGTCATCACACTGGATCTTGTCACCGATGGAAGGTGACAGTCCACTTAGATACCTTTGAATCTCGACAGTCTCATCCTTGATGAAGGGAACATATTTCAACAACTCCAAGAACCTTCGTTCGTATTCATCAATGGTCATGTTGCCCAGCTTGAGTTCAAAGAAATCTTTCATCTTTCAGTCATAGTATCTTTTAGTTAAGTATTTATTTTCAAAATACCTCTTGAATTATTTCCAGGTAATATCCTTCTCTTTAATGTGCTGCACCTACACCAGTTGATCCCACAACATAGATGATTTTCCCTTCAATTGATACATTGCAATTCTTCCTTCGGCATGAGAGGAATAATTTTGCAGTTGGAAATATTTCCTCATGCCAAGCAACCATTTCTCGACATCTTCCTCCTTCTTGTGCTCTCCATCAAACGTAGAAGGATTAATCTTGTTCATTTCGCTCTTCAGCTCATCCACTCCAGATCTCATGTTCTTTCTGGTAGAAGATGGGATTGAACTACTGTGTGCCTCCTTATTGGACTGCTTCAGAGAGTGACGACGATGTCTGCTAATGCTTCTTGATCTTGTTTTCCTCTCAGGGGTCTTGCGACTCCCTGATTTGCTTGAGTCACTCTCCTTATCCAACTTCTTTTTTATTCTCTCCAAACTCTTCATCAACTTTAAGTTGAATTATCCTTGTTGTTCCTTAGCTTTCATGAACTTCCTGTTATCTGCTCGGTTAGTATGGGCATCTTTCTGCAATTGATCAATGATTTTAATCATATGCCCTTCCTTGTCTATCTCTTATCCATGCCCATTGAAGTTCGATCCTTCAACTCCCAAATGGTCATCCATTCCTTTTACTTCATTCTCTGAACTGGAAGCATTATGTGCCTCCTCCATTTCTCTGCACTCAGTGGCAATTCGGTTCAATTCTGACACTCATTAAACTCTGCAAACACAATGTGCAGTCAACTGAAGTTTGTCAGGTCATCCGTCCTTAACAATTCTCACAGTATTCATAAGCCAATCTGATTTAAGAAAAACGTTCAGATTTCATTTTTCTTTCCGAACTTTTCTCTGCTCTGTAATAATTTTTTAGCACTAGCCCCTTCTTCTCAGTCCCCAACCCATGCGATCACTGGTCATGACCAAGCGCTAGATCACTAGGTGCTTACTCAGGCCTTCGGAAGATTCCAAAGAACTTCACAACAATCCCTCGGAGTTCCATATTACCGGACTCGTGAAGTAGGGTGGATCAACAGTCCACGACTAACCAACATCCACTGGCTGACACCCACTATGGAATTTCAAGCATGTGAGCTCCAAAACTTAGAAGCTTCGGGACTTCGGAGGATTTCACATCCGTGCATATCAAACTGTTAATCTCCAAACATTCCCAAACACCTTTGGTGGCGTCATTACGTCACATCGTTGAGCACTCTTCCAATTGTGGGGGCATGTAACGATTGTTTGGAGTAACCTGCCTATCATCCCACAATTATTCTGACATTGACATGTAACCCTCGGTGAAACCGTGGTTTGGATTGCGGGATCGCCTTGGAGAATTAACTCCCATGCAACTTGGGTCCCCGCAATGCCTCCTGGCCATCGATCTTGATGTATCGTGATCAATGCCAGTGTGGGTCCTTCGACCTTCAACTTCGTTATGTAACCTCAGGTCCCACTAAGCATGCTCATACGGAGTGCCACGTGGCAGAATACTAGCGACTGATTCATGGCCCAATCAGATGGGTGTCACACGTCACTTTCCATATGGCATTTCAACCTTCCACGGGTTTAAAACCCACTGATACGTGGCACACATCCCATGTGTCCACGTCCATCCAAGTGATGTCATCATGACTCACTACTTTGGCTCTTCAGGAGCTTTCGCCCTTCACAACTGCGTTTGACCTTTTAACATTGGCTTGACCCAATGGTTGAGCTCTCCTCTCCAAATCTATGGTGTAAATCCACTTCGGAGCTTCGGGCTTCAGCCCTTCTCTTGTTTCTGGCATCAGATTTCACTGAAGTCGTGAAGTCTGAAGGGATTCCGGTTTAACTCCTCTGCACCTTCCTCAGATCTGACGATCGTAAGGGATTTCCCTTCCTTCCAAACAGATCCTAAGGTCCACATTACTCTGCAGTCCAACACCACTTATGTCATGGTTTTACGATACCACTATTCCTCCTGAGCTTCGTAACATCGCCAAGGTAACTTATTGGCACTCAGGAAGGTTCTAGGGTTTGAAATTGGTCCTCCAAACACAATTTCCTCTTGAAACCTTGGGTCCAATGACCACTTAACCAACCCATTCAGGATTAGTTTTGAAACCTTGGCTCTGATACCAATTTGTAACATCCCCAACCACCAAAAGTGTCGGGCAATGCCACTACTTAGCTCTGACTTAGTTGCGATACCAAACTGTAATGTCCCCGGCCATTCAACAGACCGAGTAATAGTACCACGCGAAACATTCACATATAAATATATAACATGCATTTTAATCGAAATAAAACACATAACACAAAGTTACTGCTACCATACAAATTCAAATGTGATAGACAGTAATTCATATACGCGACAGAATACATGATAACATTCAAGCATCACAAAACATGCATAAAATACATAATTAAGTACATAAATGATACTTATCTTTTTTTGGATTAAATCCACAAACTACGTGCAGACCTCCAATGAACCTCCCAGCCTTAGACCACGCTGCTCATCACGCTTAGCAATGAGTCGCCCCTGAGCTGGGACTAAGCTCCACCCAGGGCAAGGGAATCCTAGACTAGGCTGAGGTTACAAGAAAACTGCACAGTGCAACTAGAAGGATTCTTTCCAGGAACCTTCTTATGCCCACTACTCAAGGACTCTCATTTCCCACATACCTATTCCACCCTGGAGTATACACCTTCACTGTCACACAGTCCATCGGTTGCTTCACCTCCCTCTCAAGGTCTCGACAACAGGCCGGATCAGGAATTCTCAAAGCTCCATCACTGGTGTTGGACTCTCTCTAGGAGAAAACCACTTCCCAACAAACTCTCTCTCCAAGATCCTTCTTACTCCCACTACTCACGGACTCTCATTTCCCACATGCCT
>JASDQU010102479.1:53615-68593 GCA_032191745.1 Picea mariana
CTATTCCTCCTGAGCTTCGTAACATCGCCAAGGTAACTTATTGGCACTCAGGAAGGTTCTAGGGTTTGAAATTGGTCCTCCAAACACAATTTCCTCTTGAAACCTTGGGTCCAATGACCACTTAACCAACCCATTCAGGATTAGTTTTGAAACCTTGGCTCTGATACCAATTTGTAACATCCCCAACCACCAAAAGTGTCGGGCAATGCCACTACTTAGCTCTGACTTAGTTGCGATACCAAACTGTAATGTCCCCGGCCATTCAACAGACCGAGTAATAGTACCACGCGAAACATTCACATATAAATATATAACATGCATTTTAATCGAAATAAAACACATAACACAAAGTTACTGCTACCATACAAATTCAAATGTGATAGACAGTAATTCATATACGCGACAGAATACATGATAACATTCAAGCATCACAAAACATGCATAAAATACATAATTAAGTACATAAATGATACTTATCTTTTTTTGGATTAAATCCACAAACTACGTGCAGACCTCCAATGAACCTCCCAGCCTTAGACCACGCTGCTCATCACGCTTAGCAATGAGTCGCCCCTGAGCTGGGACTAAGCTCCACCCAGGGCAAGGGAATCCTAGACTAGGCTGAGGTTACAAGAAAACTGCACAGTGCAACTAGAAGGATTCTTTCCAGGAACCTTCTTATGCCCACTACTCAAGGACTCTCATTTCCCACATACCTATTCCACCCTGGAGTATACACCTTCACTGTCACACAGTCCATCGGTTGCTTCACCTCCCTCTCAAGGTCTCGACAACAGGCCGGATCAGGAATTCTCAAAGCTCCATCACTGGTGTTGGACTCTCTCTAGGAGAAAACCACTTCCCAACAAACTCTCTCTCCAAGATCCTTCTTACTCCCACTACTCACGGACTCTCATTTCCCACATGCCTRTTCCACTCGGGAGTATACACCTTCACTATTACATAGTCCATCGACTGCTTCACCTCCCTCTCAGGGTCTCGACAACAAGCCGAATYAGGAATTCTCAGAGCTTTATAGCTAGTGATGGAYTCTCTCTGGGAGAAAATCACTTCCAAGAAAACTCTCTCTCCTGGAGAGAGCTTCTCACAGGCTTGACAACCTGCCTCTTCAACCACGGGCCTGACAACCCGCTTCTTCAACCATTTTCCACTCAATTCCCGCAAGGTAAAGATAACAACAACAACAACATTCGGTTAACTCACAGGTGACAACAGCAACAAGAGTTGGGTATAGACATCCACAAATGGCAACCGTACACACTAAAACAAGGCACGGCTCAGGCATTTACAGGGTGCTCGAACTTCATAGGAGACACAGCTCAGTCCACGGGTTTCAGGGTGCATGACAAGGAATCAATGCAGAGGTCGATCATGGAGGTTTTGGGTTCAGACTCTGAATGGAAGAATGGTGGGCGAACTCAGGCGGAGGATGGAAGAATGACCTGCGAACCCCCAACATAGCTGACGCTTCATCTTTTAATTGCATGTGTCCATGTCGACACTTATCTTCCTGGAGTTGCATGCTTTCCCTTTTTGCACACATTCCTTTTCAAAGAACTTAGGACAACACTTGGTCAATTGTCCACCTTAGCCTTTAGGAAATAATAATAAATTATGATCTCCTTTAGAGGTAAGCCCCCTAGCTTAGCCCCTGGGCCCACACACTTAGCCTCCTCCCTTACCCAACCTTGTGGAAGCTTAGTCCCCCATCACTCTTTCTTCGTGGTCGGTCTGCACACAGCGATGCTTATATTTTATTAATGATTTGCATAGTTACATATACAAAATCAGGCTCTTGGCCTTTAACACTTAGGCTCTCTGGCCTATTAAACACATAATCCCACCAGCTTATCAACACTCGGCTCGCCAGCCTACAAAACATGTTTACAATTCATAAATACAATTGGGGCTCGTCCTTGGGGATATTACACCCTTTTTCAGAAGGGGAGTGATTGGGAAACCAATCCTGGAAAATCCTTTTATAAACCTCCTATAGTACCTTGCTGGGCCCATAAAGGATCTGATATCAGATACATCCTTTGGGGTAGGCCAATCCATAATAGCTTTGATCTTGTCAAGATCAATTGCCACCCCTTCTTAAAAAATAACATGGCCTAAGTAATGGACTTGTTTCTGGAAAATGTCACGCTTACTAAACTTAACATAGAGTTTATGTTCTCTTAGTACTTGGAGCACTAACTTGAGATGTTCTTCATGCTCTTCCCTATTCTTAGAATAGATTAGGATATCATCAATGAAAACCAATACAAATATGTCTAAGAATTTACTAAGTACATTATTCATTAAGCACATAAAAGTGGTTGGTGCATTGGTTAGCCCGAATGGCACCACCACAAATTCATCGTGACCATACCTTGTTCTAAAGGTTGTTTTGTGGATGTCTTCATCCTTAATTCGAACCTGATGGTATCTAGATCTCAAGTCAATATTGGAGAATATTGTAACACCCCTTAATTGGTCGAACAAGTCATCGATCTTTGGTAATGGATACGTATTCTTGATGGTCACCTTAKTGAGTTTTCTATAATCTATGCACAATCTAAGTGTGTCATCCTATTTTTCACAAACAAGGCTAGTGCTCCCCATGGAGACACACTAGGCCGAATGTATCCTTTGTCCCACATCTCCTTTAGTTGTAGTTTGAGCTCAACTAGCTCTGGTGTACTCATTCTATAGGATGTTCTAGACATTGGCACTGCTCCTGGTACAAGTTTTATTGAAAAGTCAATGTCCCTTCTCGGAGGTAGACCTGGCACCTCTTCTGGGAATACATCTTTATACTCTCTTAATATGGGATGGTCCTCCAGGTTGGGTTTGTTTTTCTCGACAGAGTTCAGCACTTGTATTGCATACAAGGGACATCCCTTTATGCAATACTTCTTCACTTGGAAGGCTGATATTTTTCTCATTGAGATAGGATTTCGAATCCCTTATAGGGTTATCCTTCTCCCTTCTCCATCTTCACACTCCAAAGTTTTATTGTAACAGTCCAACTTGGTTTTATGGGAAACCAACCAGTCCATGCCAATCAGTAGGTCATAAGATCCTAAAGAGAGCATGTTTAGGGTTTCTCGAGTGGGTAATCCATTCATAATTAATTGGCATGCTAGTATGAGTTTTGTTACTTTTCTTTTGGTTCCAGTGGCTAGTTGTACCAGCCATGATTTAACATGTTTAACTTGTTTCAATTCACATTTCTCAACAGTTTGAGGGGAAACATAACTCAAATTAGAACAAGGGTCAATTAAAATGGAAACAGGATGGCTGGAAATCATACCTTCCATCTCCACCAATGAAGCTTGGTGGTCAGCTTGTCTATTATCCAAGGTTGCATAAATTTGTGGCATGCTCCTAGCCACATCATTGACTGTGGTAGCCTCTTGGACGTTGTAGACCCTCCTATTGTTATGTTGCCTATGTGGACAGTCCCTCAGCAAATGTTTTTCTCCACAACCCCAACATTTGAAGGGTTCTCTCTTTGTGTTATCAGTCTTACTTGGGACTGCTTCGAATGGTTTATTTCCACTCTAGGGTGGAAAGTTTTTTTGATACACACTTCTAGTAGGAAGGTTCATCCTAGATATTTTCCCATGGTTTTTAAATCTTGAGGATTTAAACCCCTTCTTCTTGAATCCTGAATTGTTTTTCTTCTTCCAGTCTTTATGGGGTTTTGTCTTATTCTTGAATTTCTCATAGCAATACCTTCGTAACTTCTGCGTTCAGGAAGTTTGGTGATATATCATCCCCTTTCTCGTGGAGTGGGACTTTGTCGAAGTGCTTAGATGAGGATCCAATGGTCTAGGGGCTCCCTACTATTCTTAGATCGGTGGTTCGCGTTACTTTGCGATGAATGAATAGATCAAGGCTTAATGGGGGCAAGTCTAACTATCCATGATAAGGAAACCGCTAGGTGTCGGTTAACGGGGTGGGTAACTGTAACTACCAGTTGCCTTCGGCTGATTTATAAGCGGTAGGGTCGAAGCACTCTGGAGCTCCAAACTCCTAGAGTTCCGAAGCTAGAAGGTCTAGCTTCTTTCAGGCCTAGCGCAGGGTTCCCAGACTTGGGTCACATGGGTCCTTTGGAAATTCTTGTGGGCTAAGAGCTTATCCCTTTAGCCGCAAATGGGTTAAGGACATGGGCATGAGCCCTTGGTCAGATGGGTGAAAGATCCGAAGGAGGCATCCTCCTTCCACAAGGTTTTAACTTGGAAATTTCCCGCGAGGGGAAGGGTTTTAGAGACCGACACTATTACAGGCTTACATCTTACAACTCTAATTGCTCAGTTGAGTCAAGTATACACCCATTTAAAAGCACGAGTTCACAGAGAGATAATGCATATATCTAAATTAACCATTCAACACCGAACTCGGTCATAGACACATAAATATATTCAATTGCATATATCTAACTTAACCATTCAACAATGAACTCAGTCATAGACACATAAATATATTCAATCACTACTCCTATTTCAGTACACAAAGTATAAAGATACTTGTCATAAAACTAGAGTTCATGAAGCGACTGTTGAAAGGGGTGTCTGTTTCCACCCAACCATAGGCACAACCACTCTTAACGGATTTACCGTTGGCCACCCCCGAGCTAGACCATGGTGCTCTAAGAGAGACTCTTTCTTCTTTCTCAACAACAGTCAGGGACAGAGGTGACCCTCCTCCTCCCACAGAATCATGGCAGCGGGTTTTCTCTATATCAAGCAAGGAGGTATGCCCAAGGACTTCCACAGTCACTCATTAACCTCGTTTATTAGCTTGTAACGAAAAACCTTTCCAACAACTTCTTACGTTCAGAATGAGCTTATTCCCCAGTTCTTCCTCGAACCAGAGCATTGTAACTGCTCTTTTTCTCTTCTTGAGATTGCTCTTGCGACTCTTCTCTCTTCGCAGATCACTTGCTCCTCTCTTTCGCCTCTGCCCCATGAATTACCTCTTCCCTGCCTTTCTCAGGAAGGTTGTGTGGGTCTGAATCCCCAGCTCGTGGTCAGGTCTGGAATCTTACAGATGGGTACTCTTCCCCATCTCCTCATTAACTCTTGAGGAGGACTCTCCCAACTACCACGCTGACTGGTAATTCATTATCTGGGTCAGAGGATTGTTCTGAGTCATTAATTCTAGTAGAGTACTAGTTTGATGGGGGTCATCTCAACCATTCCTGGTTCCCCTCACCATCTCTCTCACAGCATCCATGGTCTTTGTTGGCAACCCCCCCCTTTCAGTAGTTATGCAACACTTATCCATTTTCTATTAATAACAAGAAATACATGCATTGACCTTTTATACAAAGGTTCATCAAATCGTACATCCACACATATCTAGTCTGTCATAGTCTCTTGGCCAATTATAGTTTTATTTACAGACTAGGTGAAACAAGGGTGTTATACATATGGCGATGAACCTCTCAATCAAAGGACTAATCGAACAATTTATAGGACTCTGGTCATCCCTAAGAGTAATGGTGCTTTGGTTGTAGAAGAATTGGGAGCCTTTGATCAAAGGAGGCATGGCTCACTTTTTGGTGGAAAAGGATTTTATGCATTTCTATTTTAAAATAAGAAAGATCGAGAAGATCGATATCTTATCTTCCATAGTGGCCTTTACTTTTATGGAACCATAGGTATGTACATGAACTGATAGACACCTTAGTTTAACCTGAAAATGACATCCCCTCAACTATGTTTGTCTTGGACTGTCTTCCTCATCTTCCATTGCACTGTTGGAATGAAACCATCTTGAGGTCTGTTGGAAATGTTCTAAGGAAATATATTGACAATGTTGCACTCAAGGATTAAATGTTCGCATGTGCAATAATCTGTGTGGAGGTAGATCTTGAAAAGGTTTTGCCAGAATCTATCTTATTAACCCTGGAAAAATAAAAATACCTTCAACAGGTTGACTATGAGTAGCTATAGTTCAAATGTAGGCATTGTCATGAATATGGGCACTTTGCTAAGAAATTCCCTAAAAAGGAACTCGAATAACTAGAGATTGTGAACTCGAGATAACAATGGAAAACTGCCAAACGAAAAAAGAATGGAAATCATCAAACTGGACCTTCAACAACATCCAAATCTGAAACTGCAGGAGCTACTGCCTCAAACCCTAATGGATCAGTTCACCCTCCCCATGCTTTAAATGGTTTAAATCCAATTTGACCCATCCACAATCCAGACACTTAGGGACAAGGAGACAGAGAGGCAATCCCCACAAGTAATAGGTATGTAATTCTGCATCAAGAAGAAACCAATCCGAAGAAAGAAGTTAATCACTCTGGATATGAAGGAATTCCAAAAGGGTCTTCATTCCCCAGTGAACCTGAACTGAATATCCCAGCTAGTTTAGAGCCCTTACCTTCAGAAAAAGAAGGGCATTCTCTCATTCTTTCTTTGCATGAATCAGGATCTGAACAATCCCTCCTTGATCCTCAAACTCCAGCAGAATCTGAGGAAGACACCAAAGAAGGACCTCCTACAGAGAAGCTAGTAGCCAAACTGGGAAGGAAATTTAATACAGATAGAAGGGAAATTGAGATAGAACAAGAAAAGGATTTGGTGAAACAACCCATCCTAGAAAACTATGGAATGCGTTCAAAAACAGTTAAGACATCAGGAAATCAACGACCTCCAATAGGGGGATCTCGCAAATCCAATAAAAAATGATTAAAAAAAATTGTTTCTTGGATTAGTAGAGGATTAGGAAGCAAGGCCAAAATTGAATCTATAATGGATTTATTGAGGGTAGAAAAGTCTCCTATTCTTCTCTTTCAAGAAACTAAACTTGGGTAAAATGATTCCATAGAAGTTGAAAAGAAATTTTGGAAAACAATTGATGGGATGGCAGTCAATCCTAGAGGAGCCTCTGGCAGCATAAGTACCTAGTGGAACAATGAAGAATTTCATATCATTTTAGGAATAAGCAATCAACATTGGATTCTTACTACACTCAAACATAGACACTCAGGAAAAACGTTCATATAATAAATGTTTATATGTCAATCAATCATTAGGAAAAAGTGGATTGCTAGAACACCCTAGCAACTCTCCGTGGCAAGGGATTTTAACACCATATTGCAGCAAAATGAAGAAAAAAGGAGGAAGCATAGTCAAATACCCCTTTCATGAAATAATTGAAGATTTTATTTCAAAAGGAGGAATGATTGATATTAAGCCAAAGAAAGGTCTTTTTACTTGGACCAACAAAATAATAGGGCCAGATCACATAGCTTCCAGATTGGACCGTTTCTTGGTTCACAACACCCAATTGGAAGATTCTACCGTGATCTCCTCAAGCATAATTTCCCGGGCATCCTCAGACCACATGCCTATATCTCTGGAATTTCAAGAAGTCCCCAATTATGGTAATCTTCTATTCTGATTTCACCCTTATGTATTCAATTCCCCTCGTCTATGGATATCATCTTTGGAATATGACATACCTGGGTTGAAGGTTCTCCAACTTACATTTGGGAACAAAAGATAAGGATGACTAAATCTACCCTCAAGGACAGGGCTAAACAAAATCAAAACTTCTCTCACAAAGAGGTACAGTAGGTTCGAAATACACTAGAATCATTTCAAGCTATGATGGAAGCTAAACAAGTCACAATGAAATCCTTGCAAGAAGAAAAATAGCCTTTTCAAAATTATAAAAAAGTCATTTGAAATGAGGAAATTACATGGCGTCTCAAGTCTAGAAGTCTTTGGTTGCAAGTTGGAGATAGAAACACTTCATTTTTTCAGAAGCAATCTAAGGCCAGGTTAATGAGGAACAATGTGTCCAAAATAAAAAGTCATAATAGAGAAATATTGACTTCGTATGAAAAGATAAAGGAGGTTGCATCACTTCACTTCCAAGGTCTATATGTTGTGGAGGCCAAAGAAGAACTTGAAGAACAAATATAGATGTTGGAGCACATTCCATAGTCCATTACTCAAGTTGGCAATGGCAAGTTAATGCAAGAGATAACGATAGAAGAAGTTAAAAAAGTCATTTGGGATTTGGATCCGGACAAAGCACCAGGGCCAGATGGTTTCACTATCAACTTCTAACAATTATGTTGGGATTTAATTTAGAAGGACCAACTCAGAATGATAAGGTATGTTCATAAATCTTGTAGAATGGGTGGAAGTATCAACTCAACGTTTTTGGCATTAATTCCTAAAAAGCCAATCCAAATAATTTCTCTAGATTTCAGTCAATATCTCTTTGCAATGCTTCCTACAAAACCCTTTTCCAAAATAATAGCCAATAGATTGAAGCCCCTTCCCAATAAGTTAATTTCCAAGAATCAACGTGGGATTATGTCTCAAAGACAAATAGTGGACAACATTGTTCTAGTGCAAGAAGCAATCCACTCAACCAGAATCCACAAGAGAAAAGGAATGTCCATCAAAATAGATATGGAGAACGCCTTTGATCAAGTTAGCTACTCTTTTCTCTTTCACGATTTGACAAAATTTGGCGTACTTCCTTTATTAATTGGATCGCAACATGTATAAGCAATCCTAGGATTTTCCCTTTGGTCAATGGCAGACCCACTTCCTTCTTTATAGCTAGTCGTGGGCTTCGTGAGGGGTGTCCCCTCTCCCCTCTGTTATATATCTTAATAGCTGAATTTTTAAGCAGGAAGGTAGAATATGAAAGAACTGCAATAATCCTTCACGACATCAAGATAGTAAGAGGAGTCAGAGGAGTCAAAAGTATCAATCACTCCCAATTTGAGAACGATACCATTTTGTTGGCGGCATCCTCTATTATGACATCTTGATTCAAGATGGTTTTGGATCTTTTCCTGAAGGTTTCTAGAGGGCTCATTAACTTCAATAAATTCCAGATCTATGCTTGGAACACCAGCAACTGCAAGTTAGCATTAAGCCTAATATCTAGATTCTTGTATTTTCCTCTCAAAGAGAACTGGAAATATTTTAGATATCTGAGAATGCCTATCAGTCTCTGTTCATCATCTGCTCAGCAGTGACATCCTATGCTAGATAAAATAAAGAAAAAATTCAATCAATAGGGAGCTCATTGGCTAAACCCAGCTAGAAAGTTGGTGTTGATCAAATCAATTCTCTCAATGTTTCCTATATATCAATTTTCAATGATTCTGGCACCAAAATGAATTCTCTCCAAAATAGCGCAAGAAATAAAAAAATCTCCTATGGCAGGGAAGAAAAAGTAATATGAAAAAAATTTATCTCGTCGAATGGACCACTGTTCTTGCTTTAAAAATAGATGGCAGACTTGGAAATTGCTTCAAGCTTCTCAGACTATCATGTAATCACAGCTTACCTGGATTCCCGGTAATAGAAAGAAAAATCCAATTATGGACAGATAGTCTCAAGGGATAGCCAGCATTAACGACTAATCCAAAACTTGCTCCCTTTGTCAGTGGTTGCCTCAGCAAAACAAGATCACCCTTTTTGACATAAGTTCCTGGTCTTCTGATGGGGTTTGGTCAGGTTGGGCTTTTGAGAATCCTCCTACCCTCCTTCATCCCCTCCTTTCTCAGCTTGTTTATATTTTGAGAGGCTTCGCTCCCCACAGGTTTTCCTTCTTGAACAATAGAGGCTGGGGATCTTCAAACTTCACTGTGAAGCAAGGGTATCAACAACAGTTAGCACAGACCATTCCCTCTACCAAAAGTTCTTTATGTAAAAAGATTTGGAGCACTGATGGGATTCCCAAAATCAATCTTTTCTGTTGGACTTTAGCCCATGGGAAAATCCTCACAACAGATAACCTTCGAAGGTGGGGGATCCAGGGGCCCTCCTGGTGCATGTAAAAAATAAGAGGAATCAACATCACATCTATTCCTAGAACGTGATTATGCAAAACAGGCATGGCAGCATACACTAAATGGTCTGAGAGCCAGGCGAAGAAAACATAAGAACTGGAAAAATATCTTTGATCAATGGGCCTCTCACTAGCAAGGATCCTTTAACAAAAAACCTCTCTTCAAACATATTTGGATAGCTCTTCCAAAATAAGTCTGTTGGAAAATATGGTTAGCCCGAAATAGTGCAATTTTTCAACCGAATTATCTCCACCTGGCACAGGTAGCCATGAAGGCTAAACTCCTTTTCAAAAAATTCCTAAAAAGTAAAGGAGTGCAGGAGCAATCATCTCAGGAGATGGAAAATGATGAATTGGTATGGTGGAAACGATTTAATATAGGTTTTTCCATAAAAAGGATCCAAAAATTCTCAGTAGATCAAGCTAGTTTTATAATGCTCCACTCATACCTTAGTCTTATCAATTTATGGATGGTCGAATTATTACAAGAAGTGGAGGCCGCCTTCACTATCTGGATAGTAGTGCGAATTATATTGTGAGTTTACCAGGATTATTGGGAATCTTCATACGGTTTGTAGAACAGGGTGGATTCGGTTTGTGCTACCCAATTGAAGACTCATCGGCTTTGGCAACAGTTTATTCGCATCTTTGACGGGGTATTTTAGATTAGGCACATCTTTCCTGCTTCAAATTGGGATTTGCAGAGTCCCAGAATTGACCAGAAAGCAGACTCATGGATCTCAATAAGGACCAGTACCCCCTCCCTCTCTCCAGCGTCTTGAGAAAGCTCTCTCTGATTTGTTCTCCTCTCTTCACACACACATTCAAGAACAAAAAAATACTGAACACAGCCTTGGTTTCAAAGTGAATTTTTTTTATGGGGACAACGGTAGCACAACAGGCCAATTTGGAAGCATTGGCCGGAGTGGTTCCCGCTCTCAAGCAGTGTCAGGACAGCACGCAATCTGGAAAGCAACAGGATTTGAAGGCGTCGTCCTTAACACTCGAACCAGTATGGCTTCAGTTGGGTTTTGCCTCTAACACCCAAGGGTCTATATCTCCGCAAATTTCATCTCGGAAGGAAGGCATGATAGAAACCAAAATATAAGAATATTTAGTGTCTTTCCTATGTCGATTTTGATGAGTATTCCAGTCTTCTTAGTTAAATTTTGGTTGGCAAACATACCACTCTGGAATTAATCATGTTTTGGACAATTTGTAATTGGGTAGAACGACAGTATCATATGGACTCTGGACAGTCTTTTTGTAATATTCGTCTGTTTGCTTAGGAAATAACTTTTTAATAAAATCCAGTATTTTCTAATTATTTTATGTTTTGATATTTTTTTATTGGAATTTGGTCATATAAATCTACACAAAATCACTATGCTTAAATTTATAAATATAACAATTTTTTATTATATTTCAAACAAATATTACTAGAAAAAAATCAAAACATTAAAAAAACAATATTTAATTTAATTTTAAATATATTTAGAAAAAAATCAAAACATTAAAAAAACAACATTTAAAAGGTAAACAAAAGCTATTTTCCCATCAAATTTTAACAGTGGCTAGTCTCCACGGGGAAAAATAATTGAGAATCACTGAAAACATGGAAAGCAATGCCTTTGAACTTGAACCTATGTAAATAATTAAATTTTCATTAAGAAGCTCACCAAAGGTATAGCAAACTTTTCTCTATGTCTAAGAGTTTAGAGATTCAAGAATTCAAAGTTTCTAATAAATCAATGCCTCAATATGTCTAAGAGTTTAATTTTCATTAAGAAGCTCACCAAAGGTATAGTAAACTTTTCTCTATGTCTAAGAGTTTAGAGATTCAAGAATTCAAAGTTTCTAATAAATCAATGCCTCAATATGTCTAAGAGTTTAGAGATTCAAGAATTCAAAGTTTCTAATAAATCAATGGAGAATCTATTTAGAATAGGAAAATGGCACAATAAAACATGAAAATGGCACAATAAGACATGAAAATGGTGCAAATGTGATTTGAGTAAAACAAATCTGCATTTTGTCATAGGTAGGTCACCCATGCCTTCTTAATTCATTTTGGCGTAGGTTAAGGCTTCTACGAAATGGAGTTTGATGGGATGTTTCTGGCATTGGGACCTCATTTCGTAGAATGTTGCGGTCGACCATCCCAGCCCCACAATTCACCATCCCAACCCCACAATTCCCTTGTTTCGCGTGTTCTACCTCTCCGCAGTTCCTATTACGCCAGTCCCGTCCCAACCCCACAATTCCCTTGTYTCGCGTGTTCTACCTCTCCGCAGTTCCTATTACGCCAGTCCCGTCCCTGCAGTTGGACGTCCCCTTGGGCTTTCAATGCAGGGTGGCGGATGAGCAGTAGCTGCAAAACTCTTGCAGCGCCCATCCTCCCTTGTTTTTTCATTGCTTTAGAACCGCTCTATGCCTGCTCCTGCTCCCACTCTGAGATAACTAAACCAACTCCTCATTCGACTTGTTCCTGAATCTGGATCCTGTTCCTGCCTGGTGAGTTGTTCATCCAAACATCTCTCATCAATATACAACGCCAATGTTCAGCTTGCAGCACCTTACTGGTGTTATATATAATAAAACACGCGGATTGAAAGCCGAAACAATGCGTAGGCTATCCATTCCTTTTATGTTGTTGTTACTTCTCTAGACAGAGAATGTGCCTAACAAGTCAGATTTTTAGCTCTAAAACTGAGACGACAAAATGAAATAGAATATGGCCAAATGCTTCTCTTGTACCAGTTGCGTTGGCCCCCATAAGACATGTATAACTCTCTCCTGTAGCATGGCTGACATGAAGAAATACTATATTTAAAAGTATATCCTGATGCATCAATAACCCTATACCCAACTCTGGAATGAATTCATGAACGAGGGACTTAAAGAAGAGCTGTGTTAGTTACCATACAATACAGTAAAAAATTATCATTCATGAAATCTGTCAGAAAATGTGAATTCAAATAGATTTTTAGCAATTTTTAGTATTTAGTATGTTATTAACAAAGGCGAACCTGTTAGAACATTGGAGCATATAGCCAAAAAAAAATTGAAAAAATTTCCCAACATAATGGGTAGCAATAGAAAGTAGGTTGTCATAATTTTGATCACCTTCACCTTCAACGCAAACCACATATAAACTACATATAAGAATGGTTGTGAACTTCAGATTGAATGGGGCAAAGTGTACTAGTTTAATCCAAAACTTGATAAGAACAACAAAGCTTGGAGACAGTATTTAGGGTGTACCCATATATGATCTCTAAACAGGAGGAACTTGATTCTTTAGTTCCTTTGTAGGAAGGTGAATTCTTTTAACCTTCGAGTCTTTCTAGCGAGACAATACATTCTATCAAACATTAAAATGAAATAAAGATAGTTTCATTTAGGAAAGTAAATGACTGCAGCTGTGCACCTTTTTGCAAAGAACCTGTTTACAAAAAGATCACCGTCTGTTTTCATTTCTCATATGACAGAAAACCAACAATACTTAGGACAAGTAAAATAACGATGTCGCTTGCCAGAAACTCTCAAGATAACATTCATCTCCAAGTTTGTATGTTCATATGCCGAACTTCCAGCATTTGGGGATGTATCATTCTAAGCAGACCCCTTTACAGGTTTGATCAGAATCAGAACTGATCATGCATTAGAAGCAATGCTCAACCCAGGAATTGGAACAATCACAGAACAGAGTCTTGTTGATGTTGCATGATTACTCATAACAAACTCCCAGATTGACCTCTGTGAACACTTCCCATACCCATAAGTAGCTTAATTTGATATTTTCCAAGAACGACAGCTAGGTCAGAGCACTGTGAGAAGTTATGTCATCATATACATATTCTGCAGCCATGGACACTCTTCAGGCTATATTGCAGTATGACAGCTTGCAGTGTGTAGCAGCACAACTTTAATCTCTTCAGGTGCAATTTCTCCTTCTTTGGCTTGCTGCAGGATGAGAAAAAATGGCGAAGTTATTCCCAAATCCATATAAGTCCAAAGAATGTGAAGTTTGACCTCCCCTATATTCGATTCAACCATTTGCTTACCTATGCCCGAAATACATCTAGTGCAAATCCATTGAAGCAGTTGATCATTGCTTGTTGGACATCAATCCCAAGTCCATCTAGTGCCCTCATTGTGGAGAGTAGCAGTCCAGGCCGTCTAGCACAAAACATATGGATATTTAGGGCATGTCCTTCCCTCGTCCAGACTTCCACCTGCATGAAGAAAAAATTGAAAATTGGCAATCTGTATCTCTCCTCCCACAAACAAACATTGATAAACCATGTGAGCACAGACAATAATAATCATCAAGAAAGATGAAAAGATTACAGTCGTGTTGATTGTTATTTGTTTGAATATCAGTTCCTACAGAATATATTTTACTACACGGAGTGTTCTGTAAAATATTGTTGTTAGAAAACCTACTAATTTAAATAAAATATCAAATTCATGTTAGATCATGAGAAGTGTCAATTATATTCTTACTTCATAAGAGCCATGCATTTTCCCATTCAATAGGATTTCTTTAAATGCAAATTTTTAGACTTACGAGACGTAAGCAATTAATTAATTTTATGTTAGAGCAGAAGAAGCTGTGTCAATTCTAATCTTAATTCATAAGAGCCATGGATTTTTTTGTCATTTCTATTTTTACTTCATAAGAGCCATGAATTTTCCCATGCACCTATGTCACATGGTTCGGGTTTGGCAAGGATTATGTTCGATTCGGGTTCGAATTTTCGGATGAGGTTCGGATGAGGTTCGACTTCAGGTTCCACTATATACATTTAAAAAATATATATATAATAGCTATGTGTGCCATCAGTTGTAGTCCGTGGGATCCCGGAGAGATACCACAACATTCCAGTCTTAAAATATGGTAGAAAAAGCTTAACATGCCTAATCAATGATTCTGGTTTGAGTGAATGGTACATTTTTGCTAAGGCCATGACAAAGGAGTTTAACAATCAACACCACCAACATTGGGGTATATAGAGGGCTTGGTGGTATTGATTAAATGCCAGTTCCATACCCTCATACTTGATAGAATCCAGTGGAAACATTGTAATCTTGCCAATCTTGAAATCCTGAAAACCGTTAAG
>JASDQU010102479.1:79192-109362 GCA_032191745.1 Picea mariana
GGAAGAGTGGGGGGGAGAGAGAGGGAATATAGATATATCTCATGTTAACAAAATTGCACACGTGCATTCCTAAAGCACGTGCACACTATTTTTATTTCAATTTGTTTTCGGAATGCACACATGTTCTTGTACATGTGTTTCTAAGGAACATGGACGCGTTCTCAAGAATGTTCCTACATGGCTTGCTGAGTGGAGGTTCATGGTTTTTTGAACCTATCACATCAGGAATGTGTGTGTATTCCTAAAAGTGCACACGCGTTCATGTGAGTGCGCGTTCCTACTCACCTCATTGCCACTTTTTCGTTCACCAACTTTGTGCACTCACCCTTAACTCTGGTTTCATGAGAAATGAGGGATCACATCATTTCTTCAACAGAGAAGCTAGACAGATCTTTAGAATCATGAATGGATGTGAAAACCATTTCAAAATTCTTGGGAAAAATTCGGAGGACTTTTTCAACAATCCTCTAATCTACAATCTCTTCATGAGTCAATCTAATATGGTTAACTATTCCCATCACTCTCGTCATGAATTGGTATACATTATCCGTCTTAGTCATATTCAAGGTTTCAAAATAATTTTGTAAGGTCTGAAGCTTCATTGTCTTCACCTTATCATTGCCTTGGTAAGAATATTTGAGAATGTCCCAAGCGTGCTTTGCTGAAGCAACAACAGTTATTTTTTAAAATATTAAGTCATCCACAGAGTTTTGAAGCCAATACTTAGCTTTGTTCTCTTTCTTCCGTTGTTATGCAAGTGTATTTTGCTGTGCATTTTTCAAGGTAGCCAAATTTGTTGTTGTTGCCTCTATGAATCCATTCTCTACAATTTATCTACACTCTTGTTCTTGAAGGAATGATTTCATCCTCAAGGACCAGAACTCGTAGTTCTTGCCAACAAGAACTGGTCCATGAGTTGGTCCAAGATTGCTTGAAGTGGCCATTTTTAAAAAAAAGTTGTGTATTAGAAAAAACATATATCTATCTAGTGCCTTTGTTCAACTCAAATCCTCTATATATATATGTGTGTTTGCATGAAAAACTCCCTGCCAGATAAATCCAAATAATTTGACTCGTATAATACAATGATATCTGATCATTGAATAACCATGTGCTAAATTTTTAAGCATCAAGCTCTCCCCATCTTGAGTTTAATCACAAGAGTCATATAATATTTGGCAATACAACTTGAATACATGATCAATCTTTCACTAAATATAAGTAACTCTACTTATAGTGAAATGAAAACACTTACTGAGAGCAGCTGCTCCTGCTAGGATTTTCTGCCAATTGTTGAAAGACTGGAGCTCGGTTAGAGCAGATCTGCAACGAACTTCCTCGAAGGATTTAAAAATTTCTCTATTGGCCCGATATCTTGGGCGTATTGTCCCTTCATACCTCCATTAAAGTTGTTGAATGGTCATGAATTCTGGTTGTCACATATTTAGCGATTTCCACAAGAATGTCACATTTTGGACCCTTGACCAATTATTGCCATACATGATTTTTGCAGTATTGAGAAAAACCACTGCTTTTAGAAAAGAAAGCACGCCCAACCCTAATGCCAACTTTGAGATCTGGCTCGAATCCCGTCTGTGGGGATTATGGGGTCATGAGAGAGCTCCCATTTGGATCGATCTATTACTCCTCGGCCCTTCCAAACCCTGTCATCTCTTAACAACCAAAATTAAAATACTGGAAAGAATCGAGAAGCACAGTAAAAAAAAATCACATCTACATGCCTTCATTAGGTTAGAACCCTCAATACGCCACCACTCTCGCACTAAAGGGCTCGCAAAGTGTAGAGAACTTGTGAGGGCTATGTTATTTCCTCGTTTCCACATCAAAAACCATGTTTTAATTAAGGCATGACCCTGACATCCCTTGTAACATACCCACTACCTAGATCAAACCTTTTCATTTAGTTCTCAACAATGAGAACTCCCCGAAGCTTGCATCAGCGACATGCCAACCCTGAGCAACGGGTCTTTCATTCACCTATATGGCTCTCTACACCTAACCATGGTCTTTTTTTGATGACAACTTCAAGTTTTCGGGGTTTTGTCCTTTCTAATGTCGAGGGTTCCTATGCCCTCGATTCTCCGATCTTCGATGAGCTCTCTTCCGGCCTTAGCCCCTCCTGGCTATGCCCTACTCCACATGACCGTGCTCATGAGACCGCAACCTTATATTGTATCTTTTCGTCGGGGTTTCGGGCTTTCTAATGACAAAATGTATATTCCCTTTGGATCCGCGATCCTCCGATTCCTTATGCACTCCAACTTCCACTAGTCCCCTTGGGCTAGTCCTTTGAGTCCATACGACCTCCCTCTATATGACCGCAACCATACCTCCTCATCGGGGTTTTGACACTCGTGATGTCCCAACAATTTGTTTCATCGATCTTCGATTCCTGATATGCTCCTTTGCTGCCTTGGCCTCCCGGGATAAGTCTTTAGTACACGTGACCTCTATCTCACAAGACCGCAGCCTTGTCCCCCAATTAGGGTTTTGGACCTTCCAATGTTGAAATGCAGTTGTCCCCAGGACTCGTGATTCCTCAAATCCCGACGCGTCCTTTACGCTCTATCTCACATGACCATGATCCCTGTGACCGCAGTCTTATCCCTCGTCAAGGCTACGGGGTTTTCAATGCCAAAATGTATGGGCTCACCGGATTCCCGATCCTTCGAATCCCATCTTCCCGCTATGCTGACAGCTAGTCCCACAATGGCGCTTCCTACTTCTCTAATATACTGATGGCTGGCTCCCACTCATCGGGGTTTTGAGCATCGCGATTCCAAAATGCATAAATAAATCGTCATCAGGATTCTTGATATCCCGATGACACAAACGTCGATCAACATCTCCCTGTCGGGACCTTCCCCGTTGGCGCCGATTGCTGCCACGTGTCCTCTTCTAATGGATGGTCCCGATTCCTCCAGGATTTCGAGACTTGTGATGTTCCTATTCTCACTGCCTCAGGAACTCCGATTTCTCGATGCCGAATATCCCGACTCTCTACGGATTTCGGACACCTGTCTCCCTAAACGGACGGCTCAGATTTTTCCGGGGTTGTTACTTCGGACTTCCCCGATCTACTGTCCCTGGGAATTTCGATATCCCGACTCCCAATAGCAAACCTCGATCTCCGCCACGTGTATCCTCAACGGGTGGTTCAAATCTTCCCGGTGTTTCGAGACTTTAAGTGTCTCAATTTTCTTGTCCTTGAGAATCCTGATATGCCGATGGCTGGACTCCCGATGGTAACCCTTGGATAGCTCAGGTCAGATCCGATGGATGATGGGTAATTGGTCCAAGATCTAACGGTCTAGATCCTTCCTTCCGGCGCATACTATAGAGACTAAACTCCAAGCATCTTAACCTGTTCCAACGGTCAACGAGATTCCTGAATGAGATCCAACGGCTCAGATTGTACCACCTTGTGCATTCTTCCACTACTTCGTAGATGTGGAAGGATCAACGGTCCAAATGTTCTCATGGACCTTGGGGGACCTACGATCCCGATTTCCTCGCTATTCATGAAGATAGAGGAAAAAGGGCAAGAGGTGTAACGCTCTTACTACTTTCATCAATCTGATGGTCGTGAATGACCATGGGTCTTCCGACAAGACCTCATCCGTTGAATCGTTACTTATCCCTACGTTGCTACTTCAGAATTTTAAGAGGGTCATTCCTCCTCGTACAAGGTTATTAAGACTTGCGCGTTCAAGTCCTTTTTCTGGGTTCTTGGTGAACCCTTATAAGGAGGGAAAGTCTCTGTGACGAGATCTACTCCGAGGCATCCCTAGAGACAGGTAAGGGAAAACAGCTTCCCGAGAACGGGCTGGAAGCCTAACTTAGTTCAACCTAGGCATAATTAGATTCCTTTATCAACGTACGTCATGCATGGTTTCCTCTGTTATGAGCATATATCTATTCATTCTTATCAAATACTGTACAGACATTCTTACACAGAAATCATTCATAATTTCACAGTTCTATGAGCATATACATATATATATCATTCTATGAATTTCAAGATGCAATATGTAAAACACTTATCAGAAATAACACCAGAAATGGGTGCGACTACTGAGAGGGGTGCTCGTTTCCACCCAATCGTAGCTGTAGCAACTCCTATCAAATCTACCATTATCCACCCCCGAGTTGAGACCACGATGCTCTGAGACTGCGTCTCTCTATCTGCCAGAGACCAGGAGCGAAGGTTGCAATCCTTCCTCTCTGCTATCACTCACTCTACGTAATGCCAGAGTTCCCCTCACATCTTCCCCCCCTCAATCTCTTCTACCATACGCCTTATCCTCTCGCGAGGTTGCGTGTGGCACGATTACCCTTGCGTCGATTAGGCCTGATGGCTCTACGGATGGGTGGTTCACCATCCCATCCCTCATCAAGCCGCCCACCTACCAGCCTGTGAGACATTAAATTTGGGGGCCAGCGAGCCGCTTTTGGTTCTCCGGGCCAGTGGAGTCCAAATACGGTATTAATTCTTGGTGGAAGTTAACGCCACCTTTTCAGGTGCCTTCCACTGCCATCGTGGTCTCTTTTCTACACATCCCCTCTCAGAAGTCCTACAATAAATTCAAAATGTCATTCACATTCATTGACCTTTTCCTCAAGGTCCCTTTACATCACATATTCATATTTATGAGTTTTCCATAGTTCTTGGCCAGTCCATTTATATTTACAAGATGAGGGAAACAGGGTGTTACAATTCCCTCCCCCTTAAAAAGGAACATCATCCTCGATGTTCTTAGCTACTAACATGAATTGCATGTACAGAAGTAAACAAAATCGGATATGCCTGTCTCATGGCATCCTCCATTTCCCATGTAGCCTCATCTGGACCAAAATGTTTCCACTGCACCTTGACCTGTGCAATGGTTCTGTTCCGGAGCGGGGTTTCCTTTCTGTCCAGTATGCATTGGGGTTCTGGTAGAAACTCTCCCTCCGGTTCCACCTGGATCACAAACCAGTCAATTATATGATTAGCATCATGTACATATTTTTTCAATAATGAAACATGGAAAACATTATGTGCTTTTACTGTGGGAGGAAGTGCTAGCCGATAGGCTACAGGTCCAACTCTATCTAGAACCTCAAAGGGTCCACAATACCGAGGTGCCAATTTGGCACAGGCTCCCATTTTGAGGGAACTCCTTCTGGGCTTAATTCTGAGATATATGTGGTCTCCCACCTTGAACTCTCTTGGAGTTCTCTTTTGATCAACATAAATTTTCTGTCGGTTCTGAGCGACCTTTAAATTTTGTTTTATCTGAGTCTCTTGTTGTTCCATCTCTTTCAACATATCGGGTCCAATAGAAATCTTGTTTACAGGGTTACTCCAGCTGACTGGAGTATTACACTGTCTACCATAGAGGACCTCGAAGGGACTCATTTTTAAGGACACTTGATAGCCGTTGTTGTAGGCAAATTCTACCAATGGCAGGTAGTCTTCCCATTTCTTGGGTTGATGCATTACATGCATTCTTAACATATCCTCTAATATCTGATTTAGTCATTCTGTCTGTCCATCGGTTTGAGGGTGATAGGCGGTACTAAACAACAATTTGGTCTCTAAACCCGTCATCAGTGATTTCCAAAAATTTGAAGTAAATTGTGTGTCTCTATCAGATATTATCTCTTTCGGCATACCGTGCAGTGGGAACACCTCTTTCATGAAGATCTGGGTGATATCCATCGCCTTACAGGTCGATTTGACTGGGATGAAATGAGAATTCTTGCTCAGTTTATCCACCACCACCATAATGGCATCATTATGTTTGGTTGAAGTCGGTAATCCAGTGATAAAATCCATGGAGATGGTTTCCCATTTCCATTCTGGGATGGGTAAAGGGTGTAGTAGTCCTGCTGGGTGTCGATGTTCTACTTTAACCTGTTAGCATTCTATGCATTGGGCCAAATATTTGACTATGTCCCTCTTCAAGCTAGGCCAATAAAATTGTTTCCGGGTGGCAGTAATCATTTTCTGGTATCCTGGGTGACCGGTGTAGGGTCTTTTGTGTAGTTCATCCATGATGAACCTCTTCAAGTTGTCACAATTGGGAATGTACAATCTATCTCTGTAAGTGAGCAGGCCTCCTTCAGTCATCTGATAGCCTTCATATTTTTCTCCAGCGGGTTCTTGCTATAGGTACAGGGTCACATTTCGAACGAAGGGATCTGTTTCTTATGCCTTTTTGACTCGTTTCTTAACATCTGTCTCACAGGTACTCACCGCTGCCAGGTGAATTGTTCTCATGCTTTTGCTAAGGGCATTGGCCACCCTATTCTCTTTCCCTTTAATGTGTTTGATTTCAAAATCAAACTCACTAAGGAGGGCCATCCATCTAGCTTGTCTAGCATTAAGCTTGGGTTGATCAAACAAATACTGTAATCCACAATGATCTATCATAAGCACAAACTTTCTTCCCAAGAGGTAATGCCTCCACATTTTTAAGGCGTGCACTATGGAAGCCAGTTCTAGATCATGAGTCACATAATTAACCTCGTGTTCATTCAATTTTCGGGATTCATAACAGATCACCTTTCCTTCCTACATAAGGACTCCTCCGAGCCCTTCCTTACAGGCATCCGTGCACACAAGGAAGTCAGCTTCTGGGTCGGCGATTTTCAACACAGGTGCATGGGTTAGTAGGTGTTTCAAGATTTGAAATCTTTCTTCACATTGCTGTGTCCATAGAAATTGTGTTCCCTTCTTCTGGAGGGCAGTGATTGGACAACCAATCTTGGAGAAATATTTTATAAATCTTCTATAGTATCCTGCCAATCCCATAAAGGATATGATGTCTGAGACATCCTTTAGGGTAGGCCATTCCATGATAGAACTGATCTTGTCAGGATCTATTGCTACCCCTTCCTTGGACAGAACATGTCACAAGTAGTGTATTTTCTTATGAAAGAAGTCACATTTACTAAATTTAGCATGGAGTTGATGCTCTCTTAGCACTTGCAGCACAAGTCTAAGATGCTCTTCATGTTCTTATCTATTCTTAGAGTAGATTAAAATGTCATCAATAAAGACTAGTACAAATTTATCTAAAAATTTACTGAGTACATTGTTCATTAAGCACATGAAAGTGGCAAGGGCATTGGTCAACCCAAATGGCACTACCACAAACTCATAGTGACCATACCGTGTCCGGAAAGTGGTTTTATGGATGTCTTCACCCTTAATTTGGACTTGATGGTATCCCGACCTCAAGTCAATCTTTGAGAAAACAGATGCACCTCCCAACTGATCGAATAGATCATCGATCCTGGGCAAGGGGTATTTGTTCTTTATGGTTACTTTATTAAGTTGTCTGTAATCTATGCACAGTCTAAGGGTGCCATCCTTCTTTTTCACAAACAAGACCGATGCTCCCCATGGGGACACGCTGGGCCGAATGTAACCCTTGTCCATCATTTCTTTCAATTGCAATTTGAGTTCAACTAACTCAGGTGTGCTCATTCGGTAGGGTGTCCTAGACAGCGGTACCGCTCCTGGTGTGAGCTCTATCGAGAAGTCAATGTCTCTCTTCGGAGGTAAACCCGGTACCTCATCTGGAAACACATCTCTGTATTCTCTTAGGATAGGAGGATCATCAGGGCTCGATTTAGCACCTTCGATTATTTTCAGTACCTGTATTGCATATAGGGGACATTCCTTTTGGCAATACTTTCTCATTTGCAGGGCTGATATTTGTCTCACCGAGACCGGTTTTCGGATCCCTTGGAGGGTTATCCTTTGTCCTTATTTGCTCATACATTCTAAGGTTTTATGGTAACAGTCCAATTTGTCTTTATGGATGGCCAACCAGTCCATACCGATCAACATATCGTACAATCTCAGGGGTAATATATTAAGGGTTGCTTGGGTGGGGAGTTCACCCATCATAAATTGACAAGCTAGTATGACCTCTACTACCTTTCTTTTGGTGCTAGTGGCTAACTGTACCAACCATGGTTTAGTTTGCTTCTGCGGCTGTAGTTTACACTTATCAACAACTCTAGGGGATATATAACTCAAATTTGAACCAATGTCAATCAAAACAGACACCAGATGGTTGAAAATCATACCTTTTATTTCCACCACTGAAGCTTGGTGGTCAGCTTGGTTATTATCCAAGGCTGCATAAATCTGCGACACACTTCTTGCCACATCGTTGACTGTGGTGGCTTCCTGCATGTTATAAATTTTTCGATTGTTCTGTTGTTGGTGTGGACAGTCTCTCCGGAGATGCTCTCCTACGCAATCCCAACATTTCAAAAATTCTTTCTTTGGGTTGTTCGTCTTCACTGGTATAGGTCCAGAAGTTTTATTTCCATCCCATGAGGGAAAATTCTGCTGGAGTACACTCCGGGTTGGGAAGTTCATTCTGGGGTTCTTTTTGTAGCTTTTAAATCCCGAGGATTTGCTCCCCTTTTTCTGAAATCTCAAACCACTCTTATGTTTCCAGTCTCCATGAGACTCTACCCGATGTCCACATTGTTCATGACAATATGTTGCCTTTCGTATAGTGTCTTCTAAGGTCTTTGGCTCATCAAATTCAATTTAGTTCTGGTATTCCTTGGGTAGCCCACTGATGAAGTGTTGTGCCTTCACCTTCTCTGCCTTGATGTAGGGTATATATCTCAGTAAGTCGAGGAATTTTTTGACAAACTCCTCCATAGTAAGTTGTCCTAGTTTGAGTTCATAAAACTCTTTAACCTTCTCGTCAAAATACCTTTCCGACAAATACTTCTTCCAAAAGTACTTCTCAAACCGTTTCCAAGACAGGTCCTCCTCACAGACCCCTTTCATATTCTTAAGGTCTTCCCACCATATGGAAGCCTTTCCATTCAGATTGAAAGTGGCCACTCGGGCCTTCAAATTTTCTGAAAAATCATGGACTCTGAAATATTTCTTCAGTTCAAGTAGCCAAGCCTCGGCTTCCTCTCCCTTCTTTATCTCACCATCGAAGGAGGGAGGTTTGGCCTTTTTGAATTCCTCAAATTTATGAATCTTGGAAGTCTTTTGCTTCTTTTGTTTCCTTTGAGAATAGGAACTGGTCCTACTGCAGGAAGAGCCTTCTGAATCGCCATCTTCCTTCTCAGTGGAATCACCTGGCACTGGTCCTTTACCTCTGGGGTGGACCTTTCTCGATGTGCTTCTCCCAGTATGGCCATTGATACGATCATGATTTCACCTCTTAGGTTCATGCTGCATTTGTCGTTGTAGGTCGGATAAGCTCTGCAGTAAAACTGCATTAATTTCGGTTTTCTTTTCTTGTTCTTTCATCATCCTTTCATTGTCGGCCTTGTAGCTTTGCAATTCAACCATGAGACTCCTCATAGTCTCAGCTAGGTCTNTACCTCTGGGGTGGACCTTTCTCGATGTGCTTCTCCCAGTATGGCCATTGATACGATCATGATTTCACCTCTTAGGTTCATGCTGCATTTGTCGCTGTAGGTCGGATAAGCTCTGCAGTAAAACTGCATTAATTTCGGTTTTCTTTTCTTGTTCTTTCATCATCCTTTCATTGTCGGCCTTGTAGCTTTGCAATTCAACCATGAGACTCCTCATAGTCTCAGCTAGGTCTGGAGGGGTTCCTATTGCTCTTCTTTCATCAGACTCTTCATCTCTATTGTGGGAGCCTTCTCCCACCTCTTGGTGAGTCACCATACTCTACGTCTGTAGATTCCCGTGGTTGATCGTCCACTTGAGTGAAAGACAAACGCTGGTTATTAGTCAAGAGTTAGATACATTTTTAAAATCTGCGTAATTTATATTTTCACATTTATACCCATATAACAGGAATTTTTCATTTGGGGTCTTAATCCTTATCTGTCAACAGTCTTAACTTAAAACAGGACAATAAGGTTCATGTCCCCGGTTACAGTTTCATATTTCAATCTTTCTCCTTAAGGAGAATACGCAGATGATGATGTCTCCTTACACAGTTCGTGCCTGAGCCCAAGCAGGCCAAGTGTTGTAACCATGCTCTGATACCACTTTGTAAAATACCCACTACCTAGATCAAACTTTTTCATTTAGTTCTCAACAATGAGAACTCCCTGAATCTTGCATCAGCGACATGCCAACCCTGAGTAACGGGTCTTTCATTCGCCTATATGGCTCTCCACACCTAACTGTGGTCTTTTCCTGATGACAACTTCAAGTTTTCGGGGTTTTGTCCTTTCTAATGTCGAGGGTTCCTACACCCTCGATTCTTCGATCTTCGATGAGATCTCTTCCGGCCTTAGCCCCTCTTGGCTATGCCCTGGTCCACACGATCGTGCTCACGAGACCGTAGCCTTATATTGTTTCTTTTCATCAGGGTTTCGGGCTTTCTAATGCCAAAATGTATATTCCCTTTGGATCCGCAATCCTCCGATTCCCGACGCACTCCAACTTCCACTAGTCCCCTTGGGCTAGTCCTTTGAGTCCATACGTCCTCCCTCTATATGACCGTAGCCATACCTCCTCATCGGGGTTTTGACACTCATGATGTCCCAACAATTTGGTTCACCGATCTCCAATTCCCGATACGCTCCTTTGCTGCCTTGCCCTCCCGGGCTAAGTCTTTAGTCCACGTGACCTCTATCTCACAAGACCGCAGCCTTGTCCCCCCATCGGGGTTTCAGACCTTCGAATGTTGAAATGCAAATGTCCCCGGGACTCACGATTCCTCGAATCCTGACGCGTCCTTTACGCTCTAACTCACATGACCACAATCCCCATGACCGCAGTCTTATCCCTCGTCGGGGCTACGGGGTTTTCAATGCCAAAATGTATGGGCTCATGGGATTCCCGATCCTTCAAGTCTCGTCTTCCCGCTATGCTGATAGTTGGCCCCACAATGGCACTTCCTACTTCTCTAATATACTGACGGTTGGCTCCCACTCATCGAGGTTTCGAGCGTCGCGATTCCAAAATGCATAAATAAATCATCTTCAAGATTCCCTATATCCCGATGACACAAACACCGATCAACATCTCCCTATCGAGACCTTCCCCGTCAGCGCCGATTGCTGCCACGTGTCCTCTTCTGATGGACGGTCCCGATTCCTTCAGGATTCCGAGACTTGTGATGTTCCTATTCTCACTGCCTCAAGAACTCCGATTTCTTGATGCCGAATATCCCGACTCTCTACGGATTTCGGACACCTGTCTCCCTAAACGGACGGCTTAGATTTTGCTGGGGTTGTTACTTCAGACTTCCCCGATCTAATGTCCCCAGGAATGTCGATATCCCGACTCCCGATAGCAAACCTCGATCTCCGCCACGTGTATCCTCAACGGGCAGTTCAGATCTTCCCGGTGTTTCGAGACTTGAAGTGTCTCGATTTTCTTGTCCTTGAGAATCCCGATATGACGATGGCTAGACTCCCGATGGTAACCCTCGAACAGCTCCGGTCCGATACGACGGATGACAGGTAATTGGACCAAGATCTAACGGTCTAGATCCATCCTTCTGGTGCATACTACAGAGACTAAACTCCAAGCATCTTAACCTGTTCCAACGGCCGATGGGATTCCTGAATGAGATCCAACGGCTCAGATTGTCCCACCTTGTGCATTCTTCCACTACTTCGTAGATGTGGAAGGATCAAGGGTCCAAATGTTCTCATGGACCTTGGGGGACCTACGATCCCGATTTCCTCACTATTCATGAAGATAGAGGAAAAAGGGCAAGAGGTGTAATGCTCTTACTACTTCCATCAATCTGATGGTCGTGAATGACCATGGGTCTTCTGACAAGACCTCATCCATCGAATCATTACTTATCCCTACACTGCTACTTTAGAATTTTAAGAGGGCCATTCCTCCTCGTATAGGGTTATTAAGACTTGCGCGTTCAAGTCCTTTTTCTAGGTTCTTGGTGAACCTTTCTAAGGAGGGAAAGTCTCTATGACGAGATATATTATGGGGAATCCCTAGAGACGAGTAAGGGAAAACAACTTCCCGAGAAAGGGCTGGAAGCCTAACTTAGTTCAACCTAGGCATAATTAGATTCCTTTATCAACGTACGTCATGCATGGTTTCCTCTGTTACAAGCATATATCTATTCATTCTTATCAAATACTGCACAAACATTCTTACACATAAATCATTCACAATTTCACAGTTCTATGAGCATATACATATATATTTCATTCTATGAATTTCAAGATGCAATATGTAAAACACTTATCAGAAATAACACCAGAAATGGGTGCGACTACTGAGAGGGGTGCTCGTTTCCACCCAACCGTAGGCGTAGCAACTCCCAGAAGATTTACCACTAGCCACCCCCGAGTTGAGACCACGATGCTCTAAGACTGCATCTCTCTGTCTGCCAGTGACCAGGAGCGAAGGTTGCAATCCTTCCTCTCTGCTATCACTCACTCTGCGTAATGCCAGAGTTCCCCTCGCATCTGCCCCCCTCAATCTCTTCTGCCATACGCCTTATCCTCTCACGAGGTTGCGTGTGGCACGATTACCCTCGCGTCGATCAGGCCTGACGGCTCTACGGATGGGCAGTTCACCATCCCATCCCTCATCAAGCCGCCCGCCTACCAGCCTGCGAGACATTAAATTTGGGGGCCAGCGAACCGCTTTTGGTTCTCCGAGCCAGTGGAGTCCAAATACGATATTAATTCTTGGTGGAAGTTAACGCCACCTTTTTAGGTGCCTTCCACTGCCATCGTGGTTTCTTTTCTGCACATCCCCTCCGAGCAGTCCTGCAATAAATTCAAAATGCCATTCACATTCATTGACATTTTCCTCAAGGTCTCTTTACATCACATATTCATATTTATGAGTTTGCCATAGTTCTTGGCCAGTCCAGTTATATTTACAAGCTGGGGGAAACAGGGTGTTACATCCCTCTTGATTTCGCATATCCAACAAGCTAGACTGATAAATATCCCAAAAAATGTGAAATGATATGGGGATGACACGTGTTCGACCCACCAATGGTTTGGATATTTTCATGTTTTGCCTTTGAATTAAACCACAGGAAACTTTGTTATGCGAGAAGATCTGGGTCGTTCTGCTTCGTTGAATCTGGTCTTCTCTCCCTTCACATGGATACGATATCCACAGAATAATAAGGTGTTATGCACTTCACTCCTTCAGATGAACTACTCTCCACTTTGTGAATATGTTTAGAAAGCCTGCTCTTATACCATGTCAATGTTCAAATAGAGAAAAACAAAACTGGAATGAATAGAAACCTAAATACAGGATGAACACACTTCGGGGTTTCAATACCCATCTAGCTATCAAGTAGGTTACATAGAGTACCGATGGATCGAATGAATTTGTACCAAACATTGCAGTAAAATCAACGACAAACATACGTTCAACTATGGCTAACTGGATTTGACTTAATGAACTAGAAAATAGCTTGACATCTGGAGATTACATTTAATAGAGAAGAAACGGAGTTTCTAGAAAACAAAGAGAAAAACATAGTATAAAACAGATCTGTATGCAACACAGAGAAAAATGGAGTATAAAACAAATTTGTATATGCAAGAAAATCCATATTTATATTTCCAATTGAAAAATTTTACAATCAGTGCTACTGCGCTTTCTATTCTTCCTATGTTCAGTAATTTTGTCTACCTATCTTCTCCATACAAATATGACTACAACTCTTTTATTTAAAAAAACTATCTTGTAAAATATGTTACCCACTACTATAGGCATTAAAATTTAGGTGACTAGCTAAAATATATTTAAGAGGATCAACAACTCTCTTGAGTGAAAGTCAAAACGGGTTGCAGCACATTTATCTTAGACTGCAGAGAATATATAAAAAATTAAACATCAATATTATCTTCAACATTCCCCCTTAATCTCGACTTCCATAAACTGATAATAACCCCATGATGGATAGCTGCAAAAAAACTTTAGGACTAAAAGAATGAAGTGATATTTGAGGTATTCTTCAAGTATTTGTTGAGGTCAATGAGTCCCATATCTTTTCTTAGTTGCTCAAAATTATCCTTCAGCAGGCTTTTGTGAATATGTCTTGCAAGTTGCTCCTCTGACTTGTGAAATTCTAAATTTATTTCTTGAGTCTCAACCAATTCTCTTATGAAATGATACCTTATGGCTATGTGTTTGTTGCATTTATGGAATAATGGATTCTTTGATAGAAATATAGAGGATTGATTATCAAATAAGATTGTTGTTCCCTCTTGTTATTCCTGATTCAAATCTAATGGTATCCTTCTTAACCATACAACTTAACAAGCTATTGCATTTACTACCACATATTTTGCTTATGTTGTGAAAAGTGACGCAATGGGTTGTTTCTTTGAAGCCCATGAAATATCTCTTGACCCAATTTACATATCCAAATGTTTTTTTTTTATCATCTATATTTCCTCCCCAATCATTTTCAGTGTACCCAACTAACTCAAAGTTATTTGTTGCAATATATAAAATTCCATGGCTTTTAGTGCCATTCACGTACCTTAAAATTCTCTTTCCTTCTTGCAAGTGTGTTTTCTTTGGAGTTTCCATAGACCTAGAGATTAGACTAACTCCATACATGATATCAGGTCTTATTTTTGTTAGATACATAAGACTTCCAACCATACTTTTATAAATTTTTGAATCCACATTACTACTGCAATCATCTTTGCTTAGTTTCAAACCTGTTGTTGTTAGTGTTGGTGCTAGCTTGCTATTCAACATCAATCTCTTCAAGATATCCATTGCATACTTGTATTGAGATATGGAGATTCATTCATTTGTTTGTTTAACCTCAATACCAAGAAAGTATCTCAATAAGCCCATTTCCGTCATTTCAAATTCTTTCTTCATTGTTATTCTGAATTCTTCTATGGACAAATTGATATTTCCTGTAAAAATTAGATCATCTGCATATAAGCAAATAATTATAATTTCACCTTAATTGATTATTTTTATGTAAAGTGTGTTAACACCAAAAATCACCTCTAGATTGCAAAAAAGGTAAGCCCAGTACCCATCATTTTATTTGTCACGGTTAATGGATTTAAAGAGGTCAAATGGAGCAGACTTGAGAGAATATTGTTTTAACTCAAAAAACTGGGGTAGTGTGCACAAGCAAATGAGGTCTTGATCAACTTTAGCTAGTAAGTTGTAGTAAGGGTGAATAGCGGGGAGAAATTGAGGAGAATATGTAAAGGTATTCTCTAGACATCAAGTCTTCCAACAGCCTATGGAGGAAAACTCTGAAAACAAGATCCTATTGAATTCGAAGTTTTAAGAAACTGAAAACGTTATAACTACACTACAATCAAACATTCATTACAACACAATCACTACAATCCATGTGAATCCTTCAATCATGAACATTCAGTATCAGACACAGATAAGATGGAAATAGAAGTTGGCTTTCATTAAATAAGAAATCTCATATCAAGTTACATAACCAAAGAACCAGAGCTTCATTAAAACATCACAATACGAGAGCTTAGCTCAACCATCGACCATAGCAAAATATCAAAACTAAGTATTTATACTCAGAACCACTTGCCACCACCAGGAGTGTGACTTGGCTATAGAAATCAAATCTTTGCATCTGCAGCTCTCCTGCCAGTCTACACTTGCATTCTTCTATCAAACATGATCTTAGATCAGTATGGGCTTTGCAGGAGCATCCGTTGATAGGGGGAATTTGTGCTGACACTCTGCCTCCATAGACAAATCTTCCATTCTTTCCATTTATGGGGTGAAACGAAGTTTCAACCACCCCCCCCATTTCCATTAACTACTTTCATCGGGATCGGGATGAAACCTGATACCCATGAATGTTCTAGGATACACTCACAACTCCTTCAAGTCAATCTTGGTTCCTTGATACCACGTAGATCTTCCTCTGTGAAAATATAGGCGCCCTCAGCTTCTGGAGTGGCTCCTCTCCATTGCTTCATGTGACCTCGGGTCATCACTTGGGGCTTCTTTCGTGAAATTTTGAGACTTGGCATTTCGAGAATATTCACTCCACTTGATTCCAAATATCCCGATGCTCGAACTTGCAAAATGGCCCATCCAGATCGACGGTTGGAATTACTTTGAATTTGACAACCACGACCATCTCCCCAAATAACCTTAGTCATCGACCTCCCAATAGGTGCATTCTCTTCTTTATAGCCTCGCTTTCCATATGACTGTGGGTTGTGACCATGGGCCCAATTCTTAGGCACTTCGTGATTCTGCGTTTTGTGAATCTACGTTGTGCTCTATGCTAAAACCTATGAGTCATGAAATTGCAATTTCTCGGAGCAGGTGCCATGCACCCCATTCAATCGGATGACCCAAATGAATATTGGCATTTCGGGACTTCGGGTCCTCGACATTTCAGGACTCAGGAAATCTGTGCATCCCTCACTTCAGCTTTCCCAAAATGACCTTCTCCGTGATTCGGATCTGGTGCCACACGTCCTACTGGATCAGATGACTCCTATTGATTTCAGATTTCGGGAGTTCGTATCCTTTACAAATAACTTCAACAACACTCCAAACTCTTGGTTCCTGCACTTATTATTCATCGTCGATCTCTGAGATTTGACATGAAAATTCCTTCGCCCAACTGAACTTGCTCTCTCACTTGATTTGATTCCATATCAGCTCGCTCTAAGTGTTGTTCTTCGTGCTTATGGTTGCGGCCTCTGTAAACAAACATTTGAATGACTGGTTGAGGGCCTGGGAAAACAAAAGGATCAGTGACAGAGGAAAAGAAGGAATCGATCAACCTTAGAAAAAACAACAAAGTAGAAGGCCAAGACTTCTTGGGTAAGATGACAAGGAAAACAAGTCGTTCAAACGAATGAAGGAAAAAAAAAGAAAAATCTACAAGACGAAAGGGAAAAACTCAAGATTGGGTCTACGAAAAGGAGAGAGACAGGGAAAAACTATAGACTTAGTTAGAAACCACAAGACCCTGACAAGTTTATGTGAAGACAAAGTGTTGGCTCATTTTTTCTTTTACTAAAACCATTTTTCAACAAGTATGAGTCAATGTGGCTATACCAAGCTCCACGTGCTTGCTTGAGCCCATACAATGCTTTCTTTAACTTATACACTTTCTTCTCAAGTCCCAGAGTTTTGAAACCTTGGGGATTTTCAATATATACTTCTTCCTTTAACACTCCATTGAGAAATGATGATTTTACATCCATCTGATGGAATTTCCATTTCTGTTGAGTTGCCATTTCCAAGACAACTCTTATTGTTTCCATTCTTGCTACAAGAGAAAAACATTCATTATAATCCCTTTTGCATTGTTGTTTATACCCTTTGACCAAATGTTGTTCTTTATGTTTTTCAATTGATCCTTCTACATCATTCTTGGTTTTATAAACCCACTTCACAACAACAACTTATTTTCCTACAGGAAGGTTTACTAGCTCCCATGTATCATTTTTCTCAATTACTTGCATTTCTTCATCCATGGCATCACACCATTTCATATCTTTTACCACATCCTCAAAGTAAATAGGATCAAATTCATAAAATAAAGAAAAATTCATCAATTCATTAGAATCATCTTCATACCTAGATGTCTCATATATCTCCTTCAAGATTCTTGTTTTTCTTGAGCTATCGATGCCATCATACCTTGAAGATGATTGATTGGTTCTTCCTTTTATGCTAGGAGTTCCTGTTGGATGAGTTTCCTAGGGGACAACTTGGGAACTTGTCGATGGAGGTGTCACTTGGGTGACACCTTATGCTCCATGTTGAATGTCAAGGCTTTGAGGTATCACTGTGTTAATACCTTTTGTGTCATTTCGTAACTCCATATGAGGTATTGCTTCCCCAACATCTTGTGTCATTCCTTTCTATTCATTCCATGCTTCATCTTCAAGAAGTATCCCATCTTTGATAATTATTAACTCTTTTGCTTTAGGATTGTATAGCTTTTATGCCTATGACTGCTCACTATATCTAATAAAATCACATTTTTCTCAGTTATCATCCCATTTTTGTCTTCTTTCTTTTGGTATATGTCACACAATAAAAAAATCTCAAGTGTTCAACAATGGGATTTTTCTTGCTCCATGCCTCTTGTGGAATCGTACTACATACACTTTTCATGGGACATTTGTTCAACAAATAAATTGCAGTTGCTACTGCTTCACCCCAAAATTAATTTAACAACCCTTTAGCCTTTAACATGCTCCTAGCCATTTCCTAAATGGTTCTTTTTTTCCTTTTTTCCACACCATTTTATTGTGTTATATACCTTCTTGTAAATTGCTTCTTGATTCTATGTTCTTTGCCAAAGTTTAGAAATTCATTTGATATGTATTCTCCTCCTATGCTAGTCTTTATCTCATTTTTTTTTATTGCTAGTTTGTTTGTGACCTGCGGGACTAGGATGTGGCTGAGAAACCACAACTCGTGGGCTTCTAAGCTGTCAAAATCACCTGGGGATCACACTTGGCCTAAGCCAGACCAACCCTTAACATGACTAGATTTTTTGTCCCTGCAGGTTTCAAACCGATGACTTTAGCATCACAGAGTGCCTTAACAACACACTCCGACATCGACTGTCCTACACCTTGGGGACCTTTATTATTTCTTATCATCTTTATGCACTGTACACTTTGTTTTCAACTAGGGCCTTGAATTGCATGAAGATCTCAAAGGCCTTGGATTTATACTTTAAAAATAGACCCATTTTTTTTTCCTGTTGAAATCATCTATGAATGTTATAAAATGAATTTTTCCAAGAGAGGGGGTTTGCATAGGACCACAAAAATATGAACGAATTGGCTCAAGCAAAGCTCTTACTCTCCATGATTAACTAGAGGGAAAAACGTTTCTATGTTGTTTTCCCAAAATGCTTCCTTGGCAGATTTTAGTAGGTTGTTCAATCAAATGTATCCCTTTTACCAGCTGCTTCTTAGACAAAAAAATTATCGCACTGTATCTCAAGTGACCATATTTTAGATGCAACAACCTAGATTGGTCTATTTTATCAATTTTGAAAGCAGCTGCAAATTCATTCTTCATGGTTAAAGGAAACATTCTTATGTTTGTCAACTTAACTGTTGTAATTTGAATATCACTACCATTTCTATAAAAAATAATGAATTCTCCATTCTCAAACATAACCTTATATCCCTTTTCAACTAACTATCCAACACTAATGAGATTATGTTTTAAACTAGATACATAGTATACATCTTGGATTCGCTTAATGTCACCTTTCTTGGTGCAAATGGAGATGCATCAGTTACCCATGACTGGCACTTTGTTGTTATTTCCCATTCTCACCTCAGATTTCACCAATTCATCAATGCTAGAAAAAATTTCTTTGTTTTGACTCATGTGGTTGCTACAACCACTATATAAGTACCAAACATCCTTATTACTTTCTTTTTCTACATTGAAAATGATAAAAAAATTCTCTTTCTTTTCACTTTCAGTTTCTTCCCTCTTAATGAAATTTGCATTTTGTTGATACATATCATATTTATTTTTTCTACATTCAGATCCATAATGTCCAATCTTTTTACAATAATGACATTCAACATTCAACTTGTCATACCTTTGTGAAAAGCTTCCACGTGAATTGTTGCTTCTCCTTCCTCTTCCACGTGCTTCTAAATAATTTCTTCATTCTATTTCGTGGCTGCTACTGAAACTTCCACTTCCACCGCCTCTAGCAACACCTCTATTACTGGATGATCTACCTCTTCCTGTAACTGAAACTTGAGATCTAAAACATTGCTCATAAGAGATGGTAGCTTATCTATTCATCCCTTTTTCATGGATTTGCAAGGAACCCATAATGTCATCAAGACACATCTGAGTTAAACCTTTGACTCTTTTATTGCTTCAACAATAGGATCAAATTTGGGAGGAATACTTCTCAAGGTTTTTTCTATGATTCTTTGATCCTAAAGAGTGTCTCCATTAGTTCTAATTTGATTAACTAAACTCATAATGCAATTAAACAAATCATTCACTGACTCAAACTCCTTAATTTGCAAATTTTCCTTATCTCTTCTTAATAATTGTAACTTGTCAAGTTTTACCTTGTTGTTGCCTTGGCATGCATTTTGTAAAGTCTCCCATGCTTGCTTGGATTTTGTAGTTGTTACTATCCTTGGAAAAATGGAGTCTCCCATTATAATTGTTTGTATAAAGTAAAGATACTTGGCATCCTTCTTCATATTCTCCTTCAATGTGTTCCTCTCAGTTTTAGTGAGTTCATTGAATGCAACCTAGTCTGCAGGATCATGGAAGACATTTTCAACAAGCTCCCACAACTCTTGAGAGAAGAAAATGGTCTTCATTTTGATGCACTAGACCAAACAATTTTCAATCAAACTATGGTACTTGTTGTCACATGGTGTTTCTACTATCCATCTCAAATAAAAACAACATAACCTCCAAAAACCTCCTAAAACATGCTCTGACACCAATATCTTGGAGAAGAAACACAGTTTGTACAAAGCAAAGTTTGCAGAAAATAGAGTGAAAAACAGAGAGAAAACATAGTATAAAATATATTTGTATATGCAAGAAAATAAATATTTTTATTTCCAATTGAAACCTTTTACAATCAGTGTTGATTCACTTTCTATTCTTCCTCTATTCAATAATTTTTTCTACCTATATTCTCCATACAAAGATTACTACAAATATTCTATTTAAAACAAACTATCTTGTAAAATATCTTACCCACTACTACTATAGTTATTAAAATTCTGGTGACTAGATAAAACATATTTAAGACGATAAAAAATTGTCCTAAGTGAAAGTCAAAACAGGGTACAAGACATTTATCTCAGATTGCAGGGCATCTATAACAAATTGATCATAAAGATTATCTTCAACAATTATTGGTTCAAACCAAATAGACACTCGTTTAAGAGTTGACCATAACTTACGTGTTTTCCATACTTTATGGGTGTTATTATAATATTCTCTTTATGAAGAAATATTTCTATAAAAGAAACAATATAAAATATATCAATTCATTGAAAATTATATAATCTCCCTCTTTATATTTTTAAATAAAAAATTATCATGAGAATAATATTAAAGTTTTCATTGGGTCTAATGGTTAAGAATATGTGTTTCCTCCTTGGATATTACATGCTCAAATCCAAAGGTGGTAGGTTATGTACACCTCTATAAACTTTAGTAGTCAAATCCAATTTTGGGGTTTCATACATCAATTTGGTGTTTGCAGTCAAATTCCTACTCATTATAGTTAGTCAAAGAAAAAATAAATCTATATTTCATTTTTTTAATGCACTATTGAGAAAGACAGGATATAGCATCAGAAGATGAGTAATGCGAAGATGAAATAACTTATAGAAAAATAACAATTTCTTTACAAAGAATTCCAATCAATATTACATTGATAAATGAGATTTAAATTCATGTAAAAATATAATATTTTATTTTCTCAACCATCACACAAAACATAATCAATATGTTAAGAACATGTTTTTCCTCCTAGGAGGTCATAGGTTCAAATCCAGAGGTGGGTAGGATATGTACACCTTCGTAGACTTTAGCGAAGGTGGTCCCTTGTCCCACATACAAAGAGGTCTCATACACCAATGTGGTGTCTAGCTTAGACGTGACCTTTAAACAATTATTTGTGTTATTATTATTGTTATTACATCCTAAAATGATATGGATGTCTCTAAATACTTATCCAATCATGAAAATAAAGTATTTATCCAATCATGGAAATAAATCGGTAGTCCTCTTTGTTTTGTCCATAGTTACCAAGTTCGAATTTGAATTCTATTCCATATGGAAAAAATGAAACTGCCTAAAGTCTAATATGGAAAAAATTTGAGATTATACATCTTACAAATACTCAAATATACAGTTTTTTCAAAATTTTATAAAATTTATAAAATCAAAATGGACAATCATTATATTCAAAGCTTCAAAGAACCATAAATGTTTTTTTTCAATCATGTTATGTACACTACAAATAGAATTATCTAAATCTAATAGATTTTCTTTTGAGACGCCATACATGTCAAGGAAGCAACTCATTAATGTCAAATATGAAGAGGTGAATAACATAACACTACCATAATCATCATAAATAAGGAGGCTCATAAATTTCTGGACTGATATTCTTTGAAGTGAATCCTTATGAAGGACTTCATTGAAAGTTCACAAGGAATGAAGGTAATTACTTGCATATGGGCACCAAAAGATAGGGAATCCATAGCCATTATATGCCTCTATCATGGTGAGCATCATATAACTTTCCAAATCATTGTCTAGAGTTCAAATCATAACATAACCTTAATCTTGCACTAGTTCTCACCACTATTCGTAGTGGACCAAAAATCTATAGCCATCGTCCAAACTGTGTTTTAGGGTTTTTAGAATAAATTACAGAACTTTTACAAAATAATAGAGAGGGTCACTTAGGCACAAAAGAGTGATTATATCTCTATGGTATGGTTGAGGGACTTTTGTACGCCAACAAGGGAGGCTCATGAGATGAGGATAATTAGTTGTTTACCCCTACCCAATGTTTACAAAATGCAGGAGGAATACTAACACATACAAGGATCCTCTCGGTCTCACCCACTATTAACTCATTCATCATAGGTTTTATTGTCGTATCGAACTTCTAATTGATGAATTAATTTGCAAAGTAAACCGAATCGCCAAATTTTAAAAAAAATTGGACTTTCAGTCGAATTTGGTAACTATGGTTTTATCCTGTCCCAACCTTAATTAAAAAATAAGTTTTATTTGGCTTACTTCAAGGTTGATTATAACCCACACACAAGGTATAAATTTGACGGCCACTCCTTCCCATCAAGTAAATTTTTTATGATGGGTTTTGTTTACAAACTACCCTTCACATGACGAGTTAGATTTATTTTTTCCCGTTATTTAAATATTTTGTATTATATGTGTATTTTTTTCTTCTATTATAACAAAAATTCTCTAATACTTTCGTACATGGACATGCCCAATGATACAAAGGTAGCTTGGCCAATGGTCATTGTAATCAAGAGGGTGTGTGGATTTATAATCATCGGGTAGTATCACCAGTGCTCTATTATCTTGACCATGATTGTCTAATTTCGAAGTGTTGAATCTCCCATAGTAGGCCATGTGCTTCCAGGAAGATTCCATTTAAAACTTTCAATATCCTCCTAATTGTTTCTATTAAGACAAGACCTCTTGTCATTCCCTTTAATTATGGCTTGTTTACCTTGAGGCTTCAATATCCTCTACTACCAACACTAAAGAAACTACATAAAGCTCTCAAAATCAAACACAAAATCTCTATTTCACCAAGATAAACAAGAAAAGTTAGTTAGATATTGTTTTTATTGGACAACAAAAAGACAACTTGAGTATTCTTTCCCCATAGGTTGGTATTTTATATACCATATCGATGGGGCATGGGTGTGGACTTTCTCCTTGAGTCTCAACATTCAAGTTTCAGGCTTCAGTTTGCACAATGTTGGACCGCAATTTGCATGATGTGACTCTCAAATTTTAGGCTTGTGCATGGTCGAGGATTTCAATTTTCATGAAGTGAGTCGTGACAGAGATGGAATTTTTCTAGCATGCCCAAAGACTCAATATGGGCACAGTCTCTGCATATCTCAAAGTCTCATCTCAGAGTCTCAACACCTATGCTTATCTAAGAGTCTCTATGCTTATCTGAGAGTCTTATCTAGGAAAGTTGTTCAATCAAGTGAGATTGTTGGCTTCTTTTATTTTCTGTCTGTTTGAGAGTCTCATATAGGAGAGTCAAAGTCGAGTGAGATTGCTCGCTTATTTTATCTTTTTCATTTCGATTTGGAAATGCTTACAATATGAAATCTCACATCTTCCTTCAAACCCTTGATAAATGTCAAACAAAGTATGAGTTATGTAAAATACCCCATTGATTAGTCTCAGGGGAAAGGAATCTACAAGGTCTCTTGTTCCTATGGAAAATACTACATTGGAGAAACTAGACGATCGTTCCAAGTAAGGATTAAGGAACATGAAGCGAACATAAGAAATGACCATATTCGCACATATGCCTTAGAAAAACACTCTCTCAAAACTAAGCATCATGTGTGCCTTGAAGAAACAAAAATCCTCGCTAAAGAAGACTTCTACTACAAAAGATGCTTCACAGAGGCCCTTGAAATAATCAAGCATACAAACAATATGAATAGAGATTGCGGCCTAAAAATAAGCAATAATTGGCTCCCCTTGATAAATCAAGTAAGATGTCCAAGAATATGAGATTTGTACAATCAAGTCTAATGCTTTCCTCCTCTCTATTCTCTATTTCTCTTCATATTGGTTCTTTGATTTAGAAGTCCCTTTAGTTTCTTTTCCATAGCATAGCATTAGTACTTACTCCACTACTAAATATTGTAAATAACCTAGTTTAACATCTTCTCAAGTTTTATTTCTAATGATTAAGAATGTAACATCCTTTATATTAGATATTAAACCTAACCTATTTAATAGTTTAACTTTTCATATGATCCAGTATACTCCTTTATCTATTAATTACATTCCTATAAACTATGAGCAAATGATTTAATTTACCATACGTATTAATTATATTATTATTTATATATACTATGTACCTTATAAACCTTATGCATTAATAGTATTACTTATTACATATATACATTACCTACTAATTAATATTACTTATTAATATATATTGCTTATTAAATATTAATAGATATTATTTATTAATTATTAATATGTAGGTGTTGTTATATGTTTTTGTTGTCTTCATTGGAATCGGACATCAAAAATACGCATGAAATCACATTTTTTTGTTGTTTAAATTGTATTTATGAATGCAGAAATGGAAACAACAAAAATCCGCATGAAATCACAACTTTTTGTTGTTTAAATTGTATTTATGAATTCAAAAATTGATTCAATGTGCTGAAAAAACTCTAAAGAACTCGGTTATATAGATTTAACCACTCAAATATGTAGATCCAACAATATCTCACTGGATTTAGAAAAGATATCCCCAAAAAATATAACCGATAAAGAGCAAGAACTTAGCACATTTAAACTACATATAGTTAATATTAATATTACTTATTAATTAACATGACTTATTACTTAATATGACTTATTGATCTAGTATACTCCTTTATCTATTAATTACATTCCTATAAACTATTAGCAAATGATTTAATTTACCATAGGTAATAATTATATTATTATTTATATATACTATGTACCTTATAAACCTTATGCATTAATAGTATTACTTATTACCTATATACATTACCCACTAATTAATATTACTTATTAATATATATGGCTTATTAAATATTAATAGATATTACTTATTAATTATTAATATGTAGGCGTTGTTATATGTTTTTGTTGTCTTCATTGGAATTAGACAACAAAAATACGCATGAAATCACAATTTTTTGTTGTTTAAATTGTATTTATGAATTCAAAAATTGATTCAGTGTGCTGAAAAAACTCTAAATCACTCAATTATATAGATTTAACCACTCAAATATGCAGATCCAACAATATCTCACTAGATTTAGGAAAGATATCCCCAGAAAATATAACCAATAAAGAGCAAAAACTTGGCACATTTAGACTACGGATAGTTAATATTAATATTACTTATTAATTAACATGAATTATTACTTAATATGAATTATTGATATGTATTATTAATTAATTATACTTATTACTTATCAATATGTATTACTTATTGATAGTAATGATGATGATGCCCAATCGGTCTATTGAACCTTAAGAAGATAAGAGATTACTTGGAATTCTTTAAATTTTGTTTATATGTTGGAAAAACATTATTTTGTATTAATATATATATTACTTATTAGTTTTTTTGTGTGAATAAAAATAAAGGGAAAATCCTATTAAAACTTTTCCGATACAAAAAAGCACATAGCAACAGTCTGCCAACTGTTCTGATGAAGTAGTAGAAACCGGGACAAGTGGCAGACTATGATGTCAATGTACAAAATTTGTGGTCCACCATCTTCCCTACCAAACGAAAACCAGGGAAGGTGGCGGACTTAAGTCTGTGCACCATTGTTCAGAGCAGCCATGAAGACTAAACTAGAAATTAAACCGGACATTAAAATGAAAATTAAAAAAGGACCTACGCATGCTATTGAAGTTGCGTTGTAACAACGCAAGGAACTGAACTAAAATCCAATCCAAAAAGTTACTTGTTTGCATCAGAGGTTGCATCACTGGGGTCGTAGCGGAGATGGCCATTCCGACGCTGGAGCACAAATGGCTTGGCGCAAGTCTGGCATTTCTAGCCTACTGGTGCATTTGAGTATGCCTCGTACAACATATTGATGCGCTGGTGCATGAGGATGTCATGGTGAATCTGATCCTCCATCTGACTTCTAATATTGAACACAAGCACAAGCTACTTTAGGTGGAAAAATGGTCGTGGTTCTTGGTAGGGATCCGAGATTGTCGTAATAGGTGGTGGTGCCAAGACTGGGCCACCCTCCGCCTCCAAAACATCGACTAGATCTCTTGAATCCTCATATGCTTCTTCCTTGTCCTTCGCCATCTCGAGCCTCTCCATCTCGTGCTCCTCGACTACCTCCGATGCGCTTGAAATTTTGAATTTGCCTGGATGTGTGGCATCCTCGGGGTCAAGGTGGAGGAATTACTCAGGGAATTCCTCCTCAATTATGCAAGTGTAAGCTTCCCTTGCCTCCCACACAGGCTAGTCTATGTCTAGTGCACTAGTGCCTGCTGGAAATTAGCTAGGGGGCTGCCAATTATATGGAATAGTGAAGAGGAGGGATTCTGGAGGGAACTGTATTGGTTCGTCTAGAACCACCTCCTCCACATATGCCATCGATGACTTCTTATCCTTCTCCCTATGCTAAGTGCGGGCTATGGATAATTCTCTCTCTAATTGTTTCCTCCTGCTCTATCTAGCGGTGAAGTTGTGCCAGGAAGGGTTGCGACGCGACTTGCCTCTTTCCCTCAGCATGGAGGAGCAATGAAGGGTGATAATGAGCCACGTAAGTGTGTTGGAAGCCCTCTGGTAGCTGTTGTAGCTACACCAGTGCACAGAGTTGTCGGGTTGGTGTGATGCCAAGGTGAAATGGCTGCAATCTCTTCTTTGCTGGGTGATAATGCAAAGGGTCGACATGACTGCTGCCACCAACATCTCCCATCCACTGAATCTCATGGTCGTCACTTTTCTCGCGCGAGGGAGCAGTCCTTCACCTCTTGACGGGCAGTTATGGCGATCTCCCATTTAATGGTGAGGGGAGGGGAGCCGACCTGCCATATTAATGGCTGAGCTTTGGCCTCTTCTACGTGGCCTCCCTATGCTTTGTGGCACTCCATCTGAGGTATACATTACTTATTAGTTATTAATATATATTACTTATTAATTATTGATATGTATTATTTATTACTTATTAAGATACTATATTCATTACCTTACTAATTAATATACTTTATACATTTCTATTTAATAATCTATTGTGTAATAGTATAAATAATCCATATATCAAATATTGATCACATCATTGGTGTAGGGTTTACTTCTAGGTTTTTACCATAGTCCTCTTAAGTGTTTTTTCGTTTTAGGTTTTCAAATCTAGCTACTCCCACCTTCATCTTGAAGTTTGTGGTGGATTTGAAAAGTGGATGGCATAAAACTTTTCTCAAATCTATATAAAAATGGATAAGGATAAATTTTTAACCCACCCATCAATTTAACCAAATAATCCAAAAACAAGTCAAATTTAACTACTACTCACACATAATACAAAGTTCCTTGTAATGAGGATACATATTGCTCTTAAGGATTTTTTCTTTTTAGGTTTTCAAATTGAGGCTCCCACCTTCGTCTTGAAGTTTGTGATGGATTTGAAAAGTGGATGACATGAAACTTATCTCAAATCTATATAAAAATGAATAAGGATAAATTATTAACCCACCCATCAATTTAACCAAATAATCCAAAAACAAGTCAAATTTAACCACTACTCACACACAATACAAAGTTCCTTGTCATGAGGATATCTAGTGCTCTTAAGGGTTTTTTCTTTTTAGGTTTTCAAATCCAGTTGCTCCCACCTTTGTCATGAAGTTTGCGGTGGATTTGAAAAGTGGATGACATAAAAGTTTTCTCAAATCTATATCAAAATGGATAAGGATAAATTTTTAACCCACCCATCTTTAACCAAATAATCCAAAAACAAGTCAAATTTAACCACTAGTCATACATAATATAAAGTTCCTTGTCATGAGGATATCTAGTGTTCTTAAGGATTTTTTCTTTTTAGGTTTTCAAATCAAGATGTTCCCACCTTCGTCTTGAAATTTGTGTGGATTTGAAAAATGAATAACATACATTTTTTCTCGAATCTATATAAAAATGGATAAGGATAAAATTTTAATCCACCCATCAACTTAACCAAATAATCCAAAAAACATGTCAAATTTAACCATTACTCACTTATAATACAAAGTTCCTTGTCATGAGAGGATATCTATTGGTCCAAATCCCCCACACAGAATCCCCTACACAAATAATTAACTTTGGTTTAATTACTTTACTTTTATACGTCAATTTTACTTTGTCTCTTATTAATTTTTTTTTTAAACGTAGTGAATTCCACATTTATCATCGTATTGTATATGAGATTGGAATTCAAGGTTAGAGGAAAGTTTGTGGCACTTTCCAAATTGAAAGTGATTATAAGAACGATCTGAAGATAATTCACATTGCAAGTGTTGTAATTTCCGGTTGTGTAAATCATATGATCAATTTTTGTAGATATTTGGATATATTGTAAATGTTCAGGAGAACATCAAATAGAATTGATAAATGGACATCTTGGACATGGAAGGAAAAGTAAGAATAAAGTTGAGAGCATATCATCGACATCGTAGAAATTTGGATATATTGTAGACGTTAAGGAAAACATAAAATACAAATCAGAGATAGGACATGTAAGACGAAATAACAATGAAGTGAGATGGACATCTAAGCCGAAGTCACATTGAACTTTTGCTACATGACTCAAAGTCGTCTGGGCTTCTCCAAAACGGCCACAACCAATCCAATGCATTTCAATTGAGACGTCTCTCTTGATGAACAAGTATGAATCGTAATTGCTGGAGAGTGAGGGTTTTTTAAATGATATTGACGGGACGAAAATATCATTTACTTGTTATGTCCCACTTGTAGTGACCATCTTTTGGTATTGATGTGCCCATATGCAGCTTGATTTTCGGCTCTGGCTATGGTTCTATCTACGTAAGAATTGGCGGTATTTATCTTCTTTATACGGAAATTTGTTTGTGTGCCCTCCCATAGGTGCTCCTTGGGTGACGTTGGCTTTGGAAATTGAAGGGAGGAGGTGGTGAGTAGCGTCAATGTTTTTCTGGATATTCAATTAATCATTAATATTGTATGTTACTCACCCTAGGTAGGTTACACACTATATATCTATAGTAAATTAAGTACTTAGAATTTATGACTATCTAACAGAACATTCAAATTTTTGATGCCAATAAGTGTTGAGGTGTAGATTTTTATATCCATGGTTGAAAATATGGACTAGTATACCCAAATGTGTTTTTAGTTATATCATTGTGTGGTTGAAAATATCTACTAATATTCCCTTTCTTCAATAACTAGTATTCCCATGGATATAGGTAGTCTTAATAACTTATAACAACAATGGTGTGCCCAAACTGTTAATGTGATTAGGAAAAGGTAAAAGAAGTTTTAAATGCCCATCATTCATATCATCCATTTAGCTTAAATTCATTTATCTATGTTTTTTCTTTAGGTCCTAGATATGGCAATGGCAATGTAAACATTGTAATCATAATCATGGATATTGTTTGGCTAGGTTTTACTCTTAATTTTTCCTTTTATGATATTTTTTTAAGAAATACTTTTTATATTATACAAAATTATTAACATCAAAGAAAAACAATATAATGGAGGGTATGTATAATGATATTTACATTCTCTTCATCAAAAAATTTAAAAATAAAATAAACTCTAAATAGGAAGTTATATCCAACCACTTGGTATATTTGGTCAACATAAAGACTTTAGGTAATGATTGTATATGTACCTATTCTTCCCATAATAGAAAAAATGTAAACAAAGGGTTAGCCTCATCCTCAAAGA